>JAQMYG010000010.1:15310274-15320448 GCA_030014215.1 Clariallabes teugelsi
AATGAGATAAAAAAAAAAAAAAAAAAAAAAATGTAAGTCGCTCTGGATAAGAGCGTCTGCCAAATGACCAAATGTAAATGTAACACTATGGCAGCCCAATTAGACCCACATGGGATTTTAATGCATATGTTATGAATCTACACGAAAATGCAAAAGCATTCACTCCTATTGCTGTTTTTTTCAGGTGCTCCCAGTAAGGAGTTGCCACCACAGACCATCCAACTCACACATTTAACTAAATTAATTAATATAAATATAGTATAAATATAATTAATCCTGGAAGGTCCATTGTAGTCAAAAAAACTGTAAAGCTTTCCAGGGTTGGAAACCCACTTCAGACTGAAACCCCACTCTAAACGTTTAAACATCTCACACCAAAACAATGAGGTGCAGCAGTAAATCCCGCTGTTCAACACCGTAGGTGGAGTCTTTAACAAGTAGCACAGTGGTTTCCCAGTGAGCCCTTTGTGAAGCTGCTCTCATAATTCACTGGAGCTGAAAAAGGCAAAAGTGCATGGCGTCTCTCCTCCTGCCTATAGTTGTGTAATGGGTCTGTAACTGTGTGTGTGTGTGTGAGTGGGAGACAAAGTACCTGTGTGAAGAAGTATAAGAAGAAAAATGTCCTGTTTTTAACACAAACCTGTAGTGAAGACAGTAACGTATCAGTTACTCTGTAAGATTCTAGCTATTTTTGTCTTTTTCCTAGTGGTTAAGGAAGAGGAAATTGTTCTCAACGCATGACCTTACATCCTAAGCAGATAAGTGGAATTCTTTCACTTCCTGTGTTTTGGAGAACCCAAAAACACTAGTGGTAGATTGAATGGTTTTACTAAATAAAAAAATAAAAAATAAAAAAAACAGATCACGCTGCTTATGAAAATCTGGTCTGAGTTTGCATGTTCTCCCGGTGCTTGGATGGCTTCCTCTGGGTTCTCCGGTTTCCTCCAACAGTCCAAAGGCAAGCAGATTAGGCTAATTGGCGATCCCAAATTGTCCGTAGTGTGTACATGTGAGTGTGTGTGTATGTGTGTTCACGATGGATTGGCACCCTGTCCAGGGTGTACCCCACTGCGTGTCCCAAGTCTCCTGGAACAGACTCCAGGCCCCCCGCAACCGTGTAAATAAGCAGTTAGTGATATAAGACTACATAAATTGGGTGTGTACGGGAAAATATAGGTGTTGTATAACATTGATTCAGTTTATCTTGCATATCTTATGCAAGATATGAAACCAGCTGACTAATATTGTGGCTAAAATACATCTTTCTTGTGCTACCTTATCAGCTCTGAACCATCAAGACACAGACTCCACCGTTTCCTCTGAAGGTGTGATGTAGTATCTGGTACCATGACGTTAGACAAAAGCTGCTAAGAGTCCTGTACATTGTGAGGTGGAGCCTCGACCCTATTTGTCCAGCACATTCCACAAATGCTCGACCCCCTAGAGTTGTGGAGAATTTCCAGGCCATGAGTCAAAACCTTGAGCTCTTAGACACATTCCTCAAACCAGCCCTCTGCAATATTTGCAGCGTGGAAGAGAACATTTTTCTCCGGAAAGGTAATATTAGTTCCATGTGTACTTGGTTGTGCAAAAAGGTTTAGGTAGGTGGTACAGTATGTGTCAAAATAACATCCTAATGAATGGCAGGATCTCAGAACACAGCCCTGAGCATCACACTGCCTCCACTGTCCCATAGTGCATCCTGGTGCTCTCTCTTCCCCAGGGATGGGATGCACACGATGTAAAAGAATTCATCAGACCAGGCCACTTTTTTCCATTGCTCCGTGATCCTGTACACGTGCGTACTGTACATGCCCATTGTAGGTACTTTCAGCAGTGAACAGAGATCAGCATAGGTATACTGACTGGTCTGAAGCTTTGAAGCACTACACACACCAAGCTGCAATGCACTGTGTATTCTAACACGTTTCTATCACACATAGTATCCATTTATTTTTAGGAATTTGTACTACTGTAGCTTGTCTCTGGAAATGCAGCAGATGGGTTAGTTTTCACTCCTCCCACAGGTATTAATGAGGCTTGGACACCAATGGCCCTGTCTATGGTTCACTGGATTTCCTTTCTTTTGATCAACCAACAAGATCCACGTTTGGAGATCTTCTACCTCTAGGCTCTAAACCCACCTAACCAATACAGATCATGGACGATGAGTTTCCTAAACAAATGCTTTTACAGATTTGTTCATAATATAGTATCTACTGTAGTGAGAAGAGTAGCTGGACACAATATTTCTCCTGGACACAACTTTTATCCAGAGAGAGGTTCTTCTAAATGGGTTTCTATTTTCTTTATATGATGACTCACCCAGAACCAGGAGTTCCACATGACCTTCATTCAGGCCCTCCAAGTCATCAGTGATCACCACCTTGCAGTAATAAATACCGCTGTCGCCCCATCGCACCTCTCCAATACGCAGGTCAGCCTCTGGAGAAAACAAACAAAGCAAAACATGCGACGGGGTTAGCTTTCGTTCACAATTCAAACCGAACAATGTTCGATTTTAATGCTGAATTGAATACAAAAGCCAATGCAAAGGGCACGAGCACCAAAAGGGTAAAAGAAGTGATATGAAGGGGAAACGGCGCACAGCGTTATAATATTCAGATCTGTCCTTAGGCTTAACTGGAGAAGAGAAAAGATGGAAGATTGAGCTAATGTGAGAGAGGATCAGCAGGAGTAACGGAGGGGGAGTCTGGAATGTCTCAGCTCTCAGTTAAAATGCATTCGGAGCAGGGGGGCACCTCAGATCCTCCCTTGTAATAAGTAAACAGGCCTATTTCAGGAAAAGGAAACATTCAGAGTTACAATAGAAGGCCCTTCCTGTAGGGAACTACACTGTGACCTGGTTGCCAGGCGTCAAAATCCATTACTTGTCTTGTGGATAACTTTAGTATAAACATTGGTTTTAACAGTCAACGTAGGACTGTGTTTATGATCTACCTGGATAATAATTAGCTATGTAATAGATTACAGCAGCTCCTCTAGTCATGATATGCATGTTTTTTTTTTTTCTCACCAAATTCATTTCAGACCAGCCCCTTATTTCCTGACCAAAGAAATGTCTCCCAGTCCAACACAAATCAAACTGACTCATCCCGTCAGACCCAATTTAGCAAGCAGTGCAGTCTAAAAGGAAATGCATTTTCTGTAAATGATTCTCTGTTAAATAAACTGTGAAGGATGCGAGTGAGTCGAATATAACACCGTCTTAACCAGAGTAACGACACCAGCTCAGCGTGTTTGAGTATAGCTGCGAGTTCACCGAGGGAACCACTGCCCATAAATTTCCTTAACAACAAAGACAAAACTGAGGGAGAAGTGAAACTATGAGATTAAGGCTGAGCAAACAAAAACAGGTCTACAATGCGAGAGTAAGATGTAACGCCAAATATATTAAGCGGTGAAGCTGACAATGCTAAATACTCTTGAAACAGAGCCAGATGTCTCAGTTAGATGTCTCAGACTTCACCATGACCTAGACACCAACCAGTGAAATGGTACAGACTTCCAAACAGGATTTGACGTAAATCATAAAAATGAAACAAAAACAAAACATTATCCAAAGACATCCAGACCATCAGAAAAAGGGCGAACACTTGCTCGGCTCGTAATCAATCTATCAATTAAGGAAGCGTCCAGGCCTAGCATTCAGACATTCTTGAGTCTTTTGAAGGAACACTGAACATAGACTTTGAAAGATCACATATACTGTGCTGTGAAAAAGTATTTGCCTCATTCCTGATTTAGTTTTTATATAAATTTTTTTTTGCAAATTTGTTAAACTTAAATGATTCAGATCATCAAACTAATTTTAATATAACACAAAGACATCCTGAGTAAATACAAAGTGCAGTTTTTAAATGATGATTTCATTTATTAAGGGAACAAAGCTGTCCAAACCTGCCTTTGTAAAAAAAAAAAAAAAAAAGTAATTGCCCCCCCTAACTAAATCATAAAGTAACTGTAATTAGCAACATTTTTTAGAAAGTTGAGTAAAAATTTCACTTGCCAGACCCTACAGGCCGGATTACTGCCAGACATGTTGAATCAAGAAATCACTTAAATAGAAACTGTCTGACGACGTCAAGCACACTAAAAGATTTAAGTAAAACAACTAACAAAAAAAAACAGGAAGAAGAAAATACTTTTTCATGGCACTTTAATATGAAGAAAACACCATTTTAATCATTACCACACTAGCTTTTAGTCCACAAACGTCCTTCCCAATATAAACCACGCCACCACCTGCAACATGAAGGCTCTACTCTATTGGAGAGAATTTTGAGTTTCAAAACAGCTACATCATCAAACTTTTGCTAAATCCCTATATGGGTTTTCATGGACCTTAATATTCCACTAATGACAGTAATAACAGCCTGATCAGAATAAAAACGCTTCATGTAAACACCTCATTCCTCCGTCTGACCTGATCTGGCCTGATCAGAATGAATTTTCAATCCGAACGAGAAGGGTGGTATAAACCTTTAAAAAACTGTTTAATATGGCTAAATATTTCACTCTTGCTGAAATAAATATATTTTTCTCTCCAGGAGGGAAACTTTACTTCTGTTCCTTACCCGGTAAACTCTCTGCCACCTGTCTTTACTTCAGACTTTCATCCTCTGGATCTCAGGACCTGACGCACTCGTATTTCACAAGCACTAAAGAATTTAACCAATAATAGATGAGACTGAATTCTTGCAACCAACCATAATACAACTGGTCGGGAAAAACCGTAAAACCTTATCTAACCTCGGGTTATATTTCTGGCAGATTAAATGCTTCACAGCTGGCAGAACATACTAATTACATACTAATCATAATATAAATGATTAATCAATCAGAGGTATTTGTATACATTCACGTAACATATTTATCTCACAGTAAAGAAAGACTGTCATGTCTTGTAAATGTAACTGCTGAGTACACCTTAGTTTTGTGACTTGAACATTTTCTGAACCACAAAACAGGTTAAAAAACTCAGAACCGAAAAGCTGTTGTACTCTATAGTAAATAGTCCGAGTATAAGATATACTCAATATTGCAGTAGATTGGAACAGTCCATTTACTTTATGAATTATAATAAAGATTGAAGCCACAGATCCATTAAGCGACCAATTCCTTCAAGGTGTCTGAATAGTTACATGACCACATGTCAGTGAGGTCATACTACTGTACGTAACACTACATAACACTAGCTTCCATTCATTGTATGGAATTCCATTCCATTGTTTAAACAAAAAGGTCGAAGAGAAAAAACAATGACTAAATAAAATAAGCACATTACTGTTGATAATGGAGATGTCTCTGTCTTTGTAGTACTCCGCAATGGTGAGAGAGGATCCCTGCCCTGAGGCCACAATCCGAACCGTCCGGCTGGCGTCGCTGCAGTCCTTGTGGGAGGAGGGCCCGAGTTCCGACCCCCGGACCCCCAGGGAATCTGGAAAGCTGAACGAGTCACGCGTGCGGTCACGGCAGTATGACTTGTACCACCACTGCACCACTGGGGTATGGGTAGAAGTGCTTGTGTACTGACACGGCAAAACCACAGACTGGAAAAGCAGGGCGAAACGCCGGCCTTCCCGAACGCTCACCTGCACTGCATCACACCTCGGCATTGCTGGGGGACAGAAAAAGAGAACAATATTAAGAAGTGTTTACACTTTGATATCTATAAGTTAGAAGAACATTTTAGAAAAAAAAAAAAGCAACGATTGATTTGAACCATGCCAGCACTCACATTATTGTTTTTCTAGTATTACGATTTCCATGAAGTCATGGTTTCGCAAGTTTGTTCTGGAAGAACTTAAGTCCTACTGTATCATCAACAACTTTGGAGGAACTGGTACACTCTGCCCTACACCTCCTGACTCAACATCATCTCCTGACTAAGTGCTACCCCAAATCAATATCATGATTAATTGAACCCTTACCATTACGGTACCTTGATTCTGATTAATGAACAATTCTTTTGGGTTTGGATTTCTGCCCTTGTACTCTTAATATGCTCAACAATTAGAGCTGGGATAATTTTTTTCTAATAATGTTGCTTCCATGTCACTGGACTGGACAGGGCAGAGTCATATGACTACACATGTAGCAGTATGGGGACAGTACAACACACACACACACACACACACACACACACAATTCTCCCTAATTTAGTCGTATCCAATTCCTCCCTGTCACTAGGCGGCTCCCACATTAAGGCTATTACTACGAGTCAGTCAGGGAGGGCGGAAGACTATCATGTGTTTTCTCCAAACCATGTGACGCCAGCCGACCGCATCTTTTTGAACTGCTCACTCACGCACTATCCAGTCTTACCGCTTGCATGAGCTCACAGTGGCCCATGATTGGCTGTAGAGCCGTGATTAATGTGAGAGCGCTAAGATCGCTGAGAGAGCGCGGCCAATCAGCTCTCTCTAGGCCTTCGGCTGAGAGAGGCTACAGCTTTAACCGGGAATCGAACTAGCGATCTCTGAATGATAGGCCGTGTGCTTTTCCACTGCACCACTAGGGGGCAGGTGTCCACAAACTTACTGTATGGCTACATAGCGTATATCAAGATGTGAAAAAGGAGGAAAAGCACTTAAACTGACAGAAAGGGATAAGTAATGAAAGAAGACAAAAAAATGAGTGCAGGGCAAGGGAAAATCTTATAGTGGATATTGCAAAGACGTGGAAAAAGAATAGAAAGGAATCCTGAAACATCTTGAGAAATCTGAGACCGAAAATCAAGAAAGGCTCTCACAAGCAATATAAGCAACAGCAAGGTGTGTAGAAGATGGACAAGTGAGCAGAGCAGGCCGGAATGTGAAACTGGAGAAAAAAGAAAACACTTTGCACCACGGAAAAGTGCTTTGTGACCCAGAAAAGGGAGCGTCAGCTCCACAGGATGGCACCAAGGAAGACCGGTAAGTATAGACTGAAATGGCAAAAAAAAAAAAAAAAGCTGACAAAGCTCTCACCCTCTTACTCACCCTCTTACTCACCCTGTCTGATAAAAACACACAATTACTGTACAGCACTGCTAACACCTGCTTATTACCATCCAACATGCTTTGCTCAAAAGCAGCCCCTCGTAGCTGAAAGTTTGCCGACGACAGCTTGAGGTTAACGGTCATTGATTTCTCAAGAGGCATCTTAAAAATAAATGTCTAATCATAATAAACAGAAGAACATTGCGAACAGCTCCTACTGACTCACTCACACCCCTCTGAGCTCCTGATCTTCTGTGTGTAATAATCCTTATCGCACTGTGGTGGGAGGCTTTAAGAAAAACACACGCCTAAAAACATCTGGATGGAAAGTCTAGGCCATGTCGGGATGAGCGATGAGGAACAGATTTAGATACGTCAAGATATGCAGTACGAGTGTGTGTGAAGCACCTGACATACACACAGTATACACCTACACGAGTATACACACTTTGTGAATCCATGGGTATGATATTAAAAAGAACTGTCTAAAACAAATAAAATGACGGGGGGGGGGAAACAGTAAACGCTGAGGACACAAACTCCTCTTCATCTCTTTCTGGAGTTTATTTTTCAAGGGTGTGTGGCATGAAAAACATGTTTTCTGAGAAAAAGCAACATGAGACCTAACAGAACTTCACCCTTTTTATTTTCAACTTGTCCTCACTCTACTATACACTAGACAACAAAGAAACGAAGTGAAGTCATGCTTATTTAAAACACATTTATAATAGAAGTCTATGAAAGGATATTACAGTAAAAGCTGGTTGACTGTTTGGCTTGATGTGTCTCAGGAGGAAGCATGTGTTAGTCTTCACCCTTCCTATTTCGTAATTGTTTTGTGATTCGGAAGACAAGGACAATTTTGCATTCTAGACTCTTGGTCAAGGACAGCTTTGTCATCGTTGGGATTCAAACGTTTGTTCTTAACATCTGTTTCTGATTGACTGTGTATAAGATTTGGGCAACATCCTGTCACGACATTAATGAACATTAGTGATTAATGAGTAGATACAGTGGAAATGGGGCAGTGGTGGCTCAGGTGGTTGAGGCTGTTTGTTGTTGATTGTAGGGTCGATAGTTCAAGAACCGCCACCACTTGGTCACCACTGCTGGTTAAGACCTTTAATCGTACGCCGATACTACTGTACACAGTCACTACATGCAATATGATCCCAAACCCTGTTAGAAAATGGGAGGATTGAGACAGGAAGAGTTTCCAGTGTAAAACTTGTGGTGCATCTCATCTGAAATGCTGGCCTCCCAGGAATTCCGTTAACGCCCAAACATGTGGAAATCACTTGGTGCGAGGTCAGGACCGTACGGGGGATGTGGAGATAACTCCCAGCCGAGTTCCTGTAACGTCCAATTGGTGTTCATGAATGATGGTGTGTACAGCTCCCACAGACAGATGCATCTACTCTGCAAAACTTTGGGAACAAATTGTCCATCGATTTCCAAGGATCAGGCATTCCACTCACTGTAGTGGGCTTCAAGTCACCTCAGCCAGGATCATCATTCGCAGGACATACGTCCTTATATAGAACATTTACTGTACATCATTCAAATGTCTCATAAGAGTCTCATAACTGTACCGTGCTTGAACGAAATTTCATCACATATATGTATTGTACACAAGTGGATGTTAATATAATAGCCTACAAAATATAGAAAAGTTATGTATTATTAAAATAGAAATGTTCCAATAATGTATCATTCTGTTTTTTTTTTTTTTTTTTTAAGTATTAATGACCTAATAATGTACGTTAAATCTTTTTAAAGGTAAATCCATGAACATTTCCACATGTGGCTACAAAAGACAAGGGTGAAGAAAAAGCACAGGAAAGCCACTTTGTGTACTTCTAATGATTTTGGACCCAAAACTAGACATTTAAAATGTTTTTTTTTAGACTTTTAAAGTTAGATTTGATAGAATTTTTCAGCTGTTTTTTTTTAGAGGCTCATCCACAGCATTAAATGTTTCAATGTTTAATGATACTTAGTACCAAATAACAATAAATATACACCTGTTTATCAGTTTAAAAGCTTTTCATGTCTTGATCTACTGTAGAAATGATGAGTTTAAACAAATAACAAATAGACCAAAAGAAAGCAAATCAAAGGGTGTGAGAGAGGAACAGAAACATTGTATCCTGTGTGAAGTCTGGACTCCTGAATTTAAACCATGAAGAGTGTTTACTTAAACAAACTAACTAACTAACAGTTTATTTTACCCGCCGTGTACTGTAACACTCAAAGTTTAGCTGGAAGTTAGTAACCAGCTGAGCAACAACCTGTCGATGTTTAGCGACTCTGAAGACCAACATCACCGGAGAAACTCAACTTACCTGTAAAGGTTATTAGTGTAAAGCAGCAGTAGAGGAGGAACATCATCTTCCACTCCGTACACAAGTCCTGAACATGTCGTCCTTCCCTTCGCCTCATCCTCCGCTCCTGTGTGTGTGTGTGTGAGAGAGAGTAACAGGACTGTGTAACGGTATAAAGCAGGCGCGCGCTGTGGACTGTGTTCCAAACACCCCCTCTGTCTGATATGTAGTGCACGAGTTAGCGCGCTCGAGAGATCAGTTAAGTGTACAGGAAATGACGCAGAGCTAATTGGAATCGAGCCAGTGATTCAAAACTCATACAGGCCAACCCAACTTACTGTACAGTCATGAGAATGAATTACTCTCAGAAGGAAGGACTGTATGGGTGTGTTTTTATTTGTTGTTGTTGTTGTTGTTGTTGTTTGCAGCAAATTGCTTAAGTGGTAGTCTTAAAGCTGGAAGCATTGATTCAAGATTCAGGATTCAAGAGAATTTATTTGCCATTTGTATACATACCAACAGCAAGAGTACAGTATATTGGATTTGTTTTTGTTTTTTTTTGTTTTTTTTTTGTACAGAAACACTCAGAAATAGTGATTTAAAAAAATAGATAAAGTAGAAATATAGTTGGATATTGACAAGTCAAGTCAAGTCAAATTTATTTACAGCACATTTAAAAGCAACCGAAGTTGACCAAAGTGCTGTACGATGATAGAAATAAAACGACCAGAATTAAACAGCATACAATGAAAGTAAATAAAATAAAATATAACTATAAAAATCAGTTAGTGACAGTTAATAAAACAGTAATCAAATGAAATCATGCATAAACAATTTAATAAAAAA
>JAQMYG010000010.1:15320548-15335748 GCA_030014215.1 Clariallabes teugelsi
TTACTCTTACTTGAGTAATATTTTGGATGACTACTTTTTACTTCTACTTGAGGAATATTATTTTGAAGTACAGCTACGCTTACTTGTGTACAATTTTTGGCTGCTTTACCCACCTCTGCCTACATATGAGGGAAACATTAAGCCACAGTCAGTGTTTAATTATCTATTCCATCCATTCTCCCTGCTAAAAGACAGGTCTCCCCCTCTTTTCCAAATTGTCCAAGATTTAACCCATCGTCCCATCATGCAATATGTTTTTGTCTTGTGCTCATCATATAGGCCTTCCTATTCATTTTTATTTGTTTCATGTATATCTATTTTGTTTACGTTTTCAAGCACAGTTGTACATATATTTGCAATACAATATTTTGCAATACTTTACTTGCGAACTTGTTTAACTCTGATTAATGTTTTTACACCATGTATGTTGAATAGTTTATACTTAATGCACATTTATACATTGTCATATATTGTATATTAAATATTGTTATTTTAAATGCTTTCTCCTAACTTGTGAAATTATGAGTTATTTACACTAGTGTGCCCAGTTTTCATGATCTTGCCTAGAGCCTCACAATCCCACTGGCCGGCTTTGCACTCCATAATGCACGATCCTGCTCATAATCTTTTCAACACATCTTACAATAGAAATGGTTCCGGAGTACATTAGCAGAGACGCCATTCACATCCATTATGGCTTTTCTTGTGGAAATTTTAGCTTTCATTCCAATTAATTGCTATTTTAAAAAAAACTATAAAACATTTCTTCATGCTCACAGATTCTTTTTTGAAACCGCTTAATCTGGCATAAAACCAGTGACCCTTGTATCCTGTCATTACCTGTCCTTTGATTTAAAATGCTTTTAAAGCATGCATGAGGCACAGAGAAGGTGAAGAGTACAAAAAAGTTTAACATAATTGACTCGTCCTCCTACTGCACCACCATGCAACCTGTTGCTTTTTAGTAACTCATGCATTTAATTAATTTGTTTATCCACCACTTATGTGTCGCATATTTAAATTTCATAAAAGAAATGTTCATTACACTACTTTCCAAACCACAGCATTTGACCAAAAACAGGAAGTTTGAGGCGCCAATATATTTGTTGAGAGACAATGCGATGAGATTAGGAATTACATTTTGTTTTAAAAATAAAACAAACTTTTAAAGTAAAGTAAACAGAGACATTTTTTTAAAGTGGTTTAATGGTCTGAACCTAGGTTTTATTTCTACTATCGTCCTTCCTACTGTATATCAAGAATACGTCCATGCCGAGGTAATAAATATAATTAATACCTTTTTGTTGCAACTTAGCTGCACAAACTTTGTCAAGGTCCAATCCATTTTTCCTTTCAGCTGGATTTATTTGAACCTCACAAATCACTACATCATTTTTAATGTATACGCCTTTATTTAAAAAAAAATGTTGCATTACAATATTTGAGCAATAAAACATGTTAAAAAAAAAAAAAAAAAGCAATACAAAAAGCATTCGTTTTTTTTGTATCTGAGGGAAATCCAGATTATAATAATGACAAAGATTTCTTTTTTGTTCCAAAAGCATCTGTAGTCCAGGAAAGCTACCGTAAGCATGCAGTTATAGAACACACAAAGGCTTTAAACCTCTTTTGACCACAAATCCTTAGATGGTCTAGGACAACCCAATGAGGCTTTTTTAGTAACAGTGCATTACCATTAACATACGATCTGGTATTTAGTCCCACAATATTTAACCATAACCCAAAAGCCCTACATAAAACACACAAAGCTCATTTATCATTTAATATTATTACCAATTAAAGGCTTGAATATTAACTGAACAACATTCAGAACAGCAGTCAGAACTCAGGTCATCTGTCCTTTCAAAAAAAGAAAAAAAGAAACAAATTGACAACTGATAAATTCATAAATGTAAAATTATATATTTAAAAAAAAAAGTTACACATGGAGGTGTACTGCGGTCGTCATAGCGATTATCAGGATGGTCATAACGGTCTCTGCGGTCATCATAACGGTCTCATCAACCGTTTTTTTTCACTTTGTCGATCATTGTATTGATCACTTCGTCTGTCATCGTAGGAACTCCGGCGGTCATCGTATCAATCATTTAGTCCATCATCGTAGTCACTACGCTTGTTGTCGTAGAGGTCAGCCCTCCGGTCATCATAACGATCACTACAGCTATCGTCATAGCGTTCGCTTCGCCGGTTATCGTAGTTATCTGATTCATACTGACAGTTATCTGCTCGGCCCTGTGGATCCTCTTGCCGGTCATCTTCATCACGAGGTTGGCTCTCATCACTTTTCTCTTGGAGTTCTTCAAGCTCATGCTGCCCTTTATCTGTGTACCCACCCTCCTCAGGTCTGTTAAAAAATTTTTAATGAGTTTAATAAACAGGTGTTGATTTTTCCTTTAAAGGGCAAATTGTGGGCAAAGAATGTACATTATTCAAGCAGTCAAAGCAAGACAAAACCCAGCAGGTCATTTTTAAATATTCAACATGCACATCATTTAGCGCTACTAGTTAAAATTAACACAACATTTTCTTCCAGCCAAAAATCTGTCCAATACTGAGATGTGGTACATGTCTTGCTTGGGTGTTACGCTGCTTGACACACCAGTTTTCAGAATTAAGTAATGGCATACCCCTCTTCATATTTCTCAGACTTTTTCTTTTTCCACCAGCAACAACAGCAGATCACGACAACCAGGAGGAGGAGAACAGCTGCACAGCCTCCAATTATTCCTGCTGTGGATACAGTTTTCATGGAGGCTGAAGGACAGAGCAGCACAAAATGAGAAAATCAATTTTAAAATAAAGGAAGCCAAGAACTGAAATTGAAAAAGAATCCACATTTTTAATAAGAAAGAGGAAATTGTTCTCAACATATGACCTTATATCCTAAGCAGATAAGTGGAATTCTTTCACTTCTTGTGTTTTGGAGTAAAAAACACAAGTTCCAAAAACACTAGTGTTAGATGGAAGGGTTTTACTTAATCAGTGTAAAAAACAGATTATGCTGCTTATGTAGAAAGAAGAGATCTATATGAAAAAATGTCTGTTCTGATTTAGCAAGTTTACACAGCTTATAACTTTTTTCAATTTGTAAAATACGCAAGGCGGCACTGTGGCATAGTGGTTAACGCTGTCCGTCGCCTTGTACCTCCAGGGATTCCTGCATCGGGTCTGTGTGCATGGAGCTTGCATGTTCTCCCTGTGCTTGGTGGGTTTCCTCTGGGTACTCCGGTTTCCTCCCACAGTATAAGACAAGCAGATTAGGCTAATTGTCCAAATTGTCCGTAATGTGTGTACATGATGGATTGGCACCCTGTCCAGGGTGTACCCCACCTCGTGATGAGAGATGTGAGGTGGGGTAGAGTGAGGCAGAGAACATTTTCCTTCTAAAAGAGTTCACTACCATATTACTTCCATGTAGAAGTGTATATGATCAGCAACAAAGTTTAGGAACAGTAGGTGGTACTGTATGTGTCAAAGTAACATCCACTTGAATGGCAGGATCTCAGAACACTGCCCCGCGCATCACATTGTTTCCACTGTCCCATAGTGCATCTTGGTGCTATCTCTTCCCCAGGTATGGGATGCACGTACCCACCCAACCACATGATGTAATAGAAAACGAAATTGTGATCCTGTTCACTGGCTTACATGCCCATTGTACGTAGGTACTTTCAACAGTGAATAGGGATCAGCATAGGTATACTGACTGGTCTGGTACAATGCACTGTGTATTCTATTTTTTGCAGTTTGTGGTACTGTAGCTCGTCTCTGGAAATGAAGCAGAACGGTTAATGAGGCTTGGCCACCAATGGCCATGTCTATGGTTTACTGGTTTTACTTCCTTGGGCCCCTTTTGGTAACCACTAAATACTGGGAACACCCAACATCCTCACAACACATCTCCAAATACCTGGCTTTGGAGATGCTCTGACTCTAGGCTCTAACCCCATCTAAACCCTAAAGATCATGGACGATGAATTTACTAAACAAATCCTTATATAGATTTGTTCATAATATACTGTAGTTTCTACTTTAACTTTTATTCACTGGAACATTTCTAAATGAGTTTCTATTTTCTGTATATGATGACTTACCCAGAACCAGGAGCTCCACATGACCTTCATTCAGGCTCTCCAAGTCATCAGGGAGCACCACCTTGCAGTAATAAATACCGCCGTCACCCCATTGAACCTCTCCAATACGCAGGTCAGTCTCTGGATAAAACAAACGCAAAACATGTGACAGGGTTAGCTTTTGTTTAAAATTCAAACCGAACAATGTTCAATTTTAATGAAGAATTGAATACAAAGGGCACGAGCACCAAAAGGGTAAAAGAAGTGATGATCTTACATCATTAGCCACTTATTTAAAATAAACTGTAAATATATATGATGGTCAATTGCTAAAACTCAGCATGTGACATGTGGGTCAGCTTATGCATTTTAGTGGCTAACATATGTTAAGATTTCAAGTCTTCATACAGTTTAGTCTTGTGGATAACTTTAGTATAAGCATTGGTTTTAACAGTCAATGAAGAGCTGTGTTTACTATATTCCTGGCTAATAATTAGCTATGTAATAGGTTACAGCAGCTACACGCCACCAAGACACACTCTATATGCATTCACAATATTAATGGCATCCTTTTTTTCTCACCAAATGAATTTCAGACCAGCCCCTTATTTCCTGACTTATGAACTGTTTCCCAGTCGACCACAAATCAAACCGACCTATCCCGTCAGATCCAGTTTAGCAAGCAAGGCAGGCTAAAGAGAAATGCATTCTCTGTCAATGATTCCCTGTTAAATAAACTGTGAAGGATGCAAACATGTCCCGTCATGTGAGTGTAACACAACACCGTCTTAACCGGAGTAACGACACCAGCTCGGCGTGTTTGAGTATAGCTGCGAGTTCACCGAGGGAACCGCTGCCCATAAATTTGCTTAACAACAAAGACAAAACTGAGAGAGAAATGACACTTTGAGATTAAGGCTAAGTGAACAAAAACAGGTCTACAATGCGAGAGTAAGATGTAATGCCAAATATATCAAGCGGTGAAGTTGACAATGCTAAATACTCTTGAAACAGAGCCAGATGTCACATTCAGTGGACTTCACCATGACCTAGACACAAGTGACATGTTACAGACTTCCAAACAGGATTTGATGTAAATCATAAAAAAATTTTTTTTTAAATGATACAAAGACATCTATTGCAAATTTGTCACACTTAAATGATTCAGATCATCAAACAAGACTATCGTGTTTCCTCCGGACCACGTGACGCCAGCCGACGGCATCTTTTTCGAACTGCTTGCTCACACACCACTGGGGGCGACGTAACACACTCAGAGGACAGCGCTATCCGCTCCTTCCCCTTGCGTGAGCTCACAGACATCCCTTATTGGCTGTAGAGCCGTGATTAATGTGGGAGCACTAAGTACCTCTCATCCCTCTCCTTCTTTCTGGGCCTAGAGAGAGAGTAGCTATGGCGCACTCCAGAGCCTCTATAGCTTCACGAGCTGATGTAGAGGCGCGCATGCCTACAGCATTCCTTACCTCACGTGGCAGGGTGCGGAGTACCTTATCGGCTATGAAACGCTCCGTGATTTCCCGGGAATTAAGTTTGTCGAGCTGAAACCAGCGATAAAGTGATCCGGTGTAGCTTATCTAACTGCGTTTGTGGTGGGGCTTGCAGATCATATGTCCAGCGATGGAATTCGAGGGCTGCCTGTGAACTAGAAAGGCCACACCTGGCTAGGATCTCTGCCTTGAGGCGGTCGTATTGATTGGCTTCCTCTTCGGTGAGGGGAAAAATAAGACTGTTGAGCCTCTCCGGATAACAACAGGATCAGGATCGCACTCCAGTCTTGTACCAAACATCCCTCCTGTTCAGCTGTGCGCTCAAACGTCTGTAAAAAACGCCTCGACATCATCGTGGGTCGGGGAGGGGTACCTGCTTTCCTCCTCGTTGATGTAGTTGCAAGCATCGTGGTAGTAGCCTGGAGTCCAGCATGTTATTTACTTTCAAGCAGGTGAGTAATGATTTGGCCCGCAGTCGATGCACCCCCTGGCCTGTGTCCGATGCTCCACCAATGTAAAGCCTTTTTCTAGTCGGGCACAGACACAGAGACAGCAGGTGCGATGCTCAACCAGGTGTCATTTTCTTCTTTTAGTGTAAGTTGAAGGGGAGAGGGTTTGGAAGTGAGGAATAATGAAAGGCGGCGTAAAGCGTGCTTCTCCGGTGCACTTCAATATAAGGTTTGCTGGAGCTTTCGGAGTCTGAAACACTCCGGATCTCTGGCAGAGGAACAGTAACTGCTAGACTCATATTTCACACGCACTAAAGAATTTAACCAATCATAGATGAGACTGAATTCCTGCAACCAATCATAATACAGCTGGTTGGATTTAAGGGGAAAGACGTAAAACCTAACCTAACCTCAACTTATATTTCAGGCAGAATAAATGCTTCACTGTTGGCAGAACCACTTTGCGCATCTTAAATAATTTATATTTTGCTGAAATACTAATCATAATATAAACGATGCAAAAAAAACAATGACTATATAACTATATAATCAGTTGTAACAGAGTTACAAATAAACAGCATAGTAAATAAAATGGCACATTACGGTTAATAATGGAGATGTCTCTGTCTTTGTAGTAATCCGCAACAATGGTGAGAGAGGATCCCTGCCCTGAGGCCACAATCCGGACCGTCCGGTTGATAGTCCTTGTGGGAGGAGGGCCCGAGTTCTGATGCCCGGACACCAAGGGAATCTGGAAAGCTGCTATTATGGCAATATGACTTGTACCACCACTGCACCACTGGGGTATGGATAGAAGTGCTTGTGTACTGACAAGACAAAACCACAGACTGAGACAGCAGGGCGAAACGCCGGCCTTCCCGAACGCTCACCTGCACTGCCTCACACCTCGGCACTGCTGGGGGACAGAAAAAGAGAACAATATTAAGAAGTGTTTACACTTCGATATCTTAGATACATTTAAGTTAGAGGAACATTTTAGAATGTTTTTACATTAGGCGTGATTGATTTGGACTGTGCCCAGGAATGATTGCTCCCCACTTCCCCACTTCTCCACTTCTCCACTTCTCCACTGGCCAGCGTTCACATTTTTTGTCTCTATATTCGGGTACGCTTGAGTATTTTCACTCTTCGATACAGAAGGCTACATTCTGTACAAAAAGAAGTAGAGAATGTAGTCTATTGTCTAATATTATTGATAGCTTAGGAAAATTTGTCAAGAGCAACACTCTTACATGCCTTCCTACTTTGTCAGCTATGGCTGTGCAGGTCAGAGGTTGAGATTTGCACATGCTCCAAGATTTCGGAGGAGACTCACGGCACTGATGATGATGTGTCCATTTCCATGTTCAGGTATGATTGGCTATATCCAAATCTGAATTGGGCACGGTTCCCGAGCGCAGAACACTTGGTTTCTCACTGATCAAAATGAAGCAGACTTTGGGGTTAAGCGTTCTCTGAAACTTCCTTAATGTCCTACTCCAATCTTAGAGTAAAACTCTCCACAGGTTTCCTTATAAACTAGAGATATTTTCCTATTCGCTTTGCAGATGTGAGTCTATCTTAAACTCTTGACACAAGGTTAGAAGCACACAATTGTCTAAGATGTCTGTGTGCGGTACAGTAGCATTATGATTTCCATGAAGTTTGGTCTGGAAGAACTTAAATCCTATTATCAGCAACTTTGAAGGAAGAGTGTACCAGTTGAAGGAACTGGTACACTCTGCCCTACACTTCCTCACTCGACATCATTTCCTACCCCAAATCAATATCATGATTTATTGAACATTGAAACAACCTTTTGGTTGGTTTTCTGCCCTTATACTCTAAATATGCTCAACAATTAGAGCTGGGATATTTACATTTTCACTGACAGGGCAGAGTCATATGACTACACATGTAGCAGTATGGGGACAGTACATGCACACACACACACACACACACACACACACACACACACACACACACACACACACAGTGGGGAACTTATTAACGGAATTTTAACAAGATTCTCTGAATGTCATGGCCTGACTTCACTAATGCTGTTGTGGATGAATAGGATATCCCTATTGCGTCGCTTCCTAGAAGCCTCCTAGAAGAATGGAGGTTATATCTGGAATAAGGCACTTAACAAGTAGCATTACGATTTCCATGAAGACATGATTTCGCAAGTTTGGTCTGGAAGAACTTAAATCCTATAATCAGCAACTTTGAAGGAACTGGTACACTGTGGTCATTGTAAGGAGTCCACACGTCTTCTTTTTTTTTCCTTTTTTTTTTTTTTTGGATTTTCCCCTAATTTAGTCGGATTCAATTCCTCCCCATCACTACTACCAGTCAGTCAGGGTTTGCCGAAGATTGTCACATGTTTCCTCCAAACCATGTGACGCCAGCCGGCCGCATCTTTTCGAACTGCTTGCTCATGCACCGTTGGGAGCGGCGTAACACACTCGGAGGACTATCCACTACTTTCTCTTGCGTGAGAATGCCCATGATCGGCTGTAGGGCTCTGATTAATGTGAGAGCGCTAAGTGCATACCATCCCAGCCTGCTGAAAGAGCTTGGCCAATCAGCTCTCTAGGCCTTCAGCTGCGGGAGGCTACAGCATCACCTGTGAATCAAATTTGTGACCTCCGGATGATGGAGCGCCACTCGGTGGCCAGGTGTCCACAAACTTACACAGTGTATATCAGGATGTGAAAAAGAAGGAAAAGCACTGACAGAAAAATGAGTGTAGGGCAAGGGAAAATTATATAGTGGACATTGAAGACATGAAAAAAGAATAGAAAGGAATCCTGACACATCTTGAGAAATTTGAGACAGAACACAAGAAAGGCTTTTACAAGCAATATAAGCAACAGCAAGGTGTCCAGCAGATGGACGAGTGAGCAAAAACATGTGATGATGGTAATAGAGCAGGCCAGGATGTGAAACAGGAGAAAAAAAGAAAACACTGTGTATCACAGAAAAGTGTTTTGCGACCCAGAAAAGGGAGAGCCAGCTCCACATGATGGCACCAAGGAAGACCGGCATATTGAAATGCAAAAAAAAAAAAGAAAGAAAAAAGCTGACAAAGCTCGTTTCCTCTTACTCACACCAATTATTGTACAGCAATGTTAACACCTGCTTATTACCATCCAAAAAGCCGCGCTCAAAAACAGCTCCACATAGCTGAAAGTTTGCAGACAGAACAGAAGAACATTGTGAACACTGACTCTCTCACACACCTCTAAGCTCCTGATCATCTGTGTGTAATAATCCTTATAGCTCTGTGGTAGGAGGTTAAAAAAAAAAAAAAAAAAGACACATGTCTAAAAACATCTGGAGCGGAACATCTTGGCCACGAGCCAAGAACATCTTGGCCATCAATGAGCGATGAGGAACAGATTTAGAAATCTCAAGATATGCAGTGTGTGTGAAGCACCTGACATACACACAGTATACAACTACACGAGTATACACACTTTGTGAATCCATTTGTATGATATTAAAAAGAACTGTCTAAAAATGGCATGATGGAGGGCCGAACAGTAAACGGTGAGGACACAAACCCCTCATCTCTCTCTGAGAGATAAAACAGGAGTTTACTTTTCAAGGGTGTGTGGCAAGAAAAACACATTGTCTGAGAAAAAGCAACATGAGACCTACATAGCAGGTCTTCTCCCTTTTTATTTTCAACTTGTCCTCACTCTATCGCATATGCAGTGTGTGGGAATACCCTGGTGTAACGGGTTCGACCCTTTTGCATGGGTGGCACCACAGACACATGGACACGAGGCGAGGTCTTACGGGGGAAAAGGGGTAATTTTATTTAGGAAAATGGGGAAGGAAAGGGTTTAAAAGAGGGAGAAAGGAATAAAGGGGAGGAAAAGAGTGAAGGTGTGCATGTGCAGGTCCGGTGGCAGTAGCCAGCGGGCGAAAGGCAGCGGTGAGCAGAGTGGCAGGATGGAGCACGCGGAGGCAGCGCTCCTGCACACTCCCATAATGGCGACCACTCCTGCTGAACACGAGCCAAGACCAGCCCCTACCAGCTCTCTCTGGGTGCGGCCACAGGCGGGAGACTCTCCTAGACGTCCGTCGGTTAGGCGGCTTTCTCAGCTGTGATTAGGGGCCTTAATGCAGTCATCCTAGCAGCCTTTTCCTCTTCTGCGGGGGGATGCGAAAGCGTACTCTGCGCGGGACTGAAGGTGCTGTGGGAGCTCGAGCAGCTCTGTCCCCTCGTGTAAATCAAACGGCGGCATTCCGGTGTCCTCTTTAAAGTCTCTGGGGCACATGACATCACCTGCTCGCGTGCCACTCTCTTTAAGTCCACCGCGCGACTCTTTGCTTTGCTTCCGGACCCTGAACTAAACTCCGCGCTTCGCTTTTATAATGCGAAGGTCCATTAATGTTAATTATCGCCATAGGCTTTTTGATAAGCAGGTTAACAAAAAGAAAACTGCTTTGGCTTATAAATCGCACTCGGTGTTTTGGTTTCGAGTTGAAATCTTGCGAGACTGCGCAGGCATGTCGCGAGGGAATCCCAATGACGTCCCGGAGTCATATAATCCTGCATAAAAGGGCACCAGGGAAGCAGTTTGGGGAGAGAATACTAACACTAATGCTAATGTTAATAATGTCAATAATGTTAATATGGCCGACCCAGTTGTCCCAAGTTATGTACAGGATACTGATATTGTAGATTTTACTGTTGGTTCCTTTGTGACCTGGCGTAATCCTGCAGCAGAGATAACCTTTTTAATTAGTTCTCTGTATATATCCGATAAACATTCTGATGATGATGATTGTGATGATTATGCGTCTAGTATGAATGTTGTACAAACATTGCAGACTGAGGTGAAACAGTATAAAGTGGATTTATTGGCTCTTACAGAACAAGTTGATGCATTAGAGCATGATTTTAAAGAATCCATTAATAATACTCTGAACCGGGAAACTCGTTTTTGGCAGGGCGTGGATGATAGCTTAGCAGGGTTGGGGAGTTATTTTCTAGAGCTACGTCTCACTAGCACGCCCACTCTTCACTGACTACAGGCCTGCACCCCTGCACCATCACACCCTTCTGCACTGCGTTCACCAAGGGCTCCACTTGCAGCACTTGCAGCAGGGGCTATGTCCTCCTTTTGTGCTTGACTGCCCATCCGCTTGGAATTTCCATCGTTTGGAGACTCTTCAGGGACAGCTGAAATGCTAAACTTTCTAGAGCAATGTGAGTACTACTTGGAGGTCAGACCACTCCCCAGCGTCAAGCTCATCAGAACCCTCCACTCAGTTCTGCCAAGGCCTGCTATGAGGTGGTGGAAGGCAGACCCTCCACAAATTACCAACAAGTTTTCCATCCCTGGGAATGGAAAATCAATCAACCACCCACTCCTTGACCAAGCAACATACACTTAACATGACAGCCAGAGGATCACTGCAGAGAAAGAGAAACAACACCCAAAAAGTCAGAAAGCCAAACAAGACAGATCCCACAATTCCTGGCAGAACAATGCGCACATGCTACTGGGTGAACTGGTTTGGCCAAGAGACTCACCCACTCTTTTCCACCCATCAAAAAGTTCTCTGTTAAGTTAGCGCCCAAGTGGGAGTATCCAGCAGTAATTAAAAACAAAAAGGGGCCAATAAATTACACTGTGTCTTTTGTGGACATTTTCCAGAGTTCATTGAATACTGTGGAGATTGTCGTTGGCAGATAATTCCCTCATTCGGGTTATCACCCTCTGGTCTAGTGTAACCAGGTAGATAATTTATCGAATCGTTACAACGCACCTGCAGAAAGGGGGGAGGATCCTACTGTACGTAGGGGACCTACAGCAAAACATGTGGAAATCACTTGGAGCGAGGTCGGACTGTACGGGGAATGTGGCAATAACGGGGATGTGGCAACAGCTACCACAGACAAATGTCTTTTCCGCAACAACTTTGGTGACAAGGATCATGCATTTCACTCACTATATGTTAACAGGAACGCCTGTAGTGGGCTTCGAGCAACCTCGGCCGGGATCATCATTCACAGGACAAACGTCCTTATATAAAACATTTGCCTCACTGCAGCTAAGAGTCTCATAATCGTACCATGCTTAAAGTCTTCTGTAAACGTCAATCAGGTTTACACCTTTATTCACTAGAAATTTCATCACATACTGTATATGTACACAAGGGGATGTTAATATAATAGTCTACAAAGTATTAAAAAATGTTAAAGGTCACTTAAAGCACACAGCTTTTGTGGCTTTAGTAAAGTTATGTATTTTTAAAATAGAAATAATCCAATAGTGTATCATAATAAAAAATTTAAAAAAAGGTATTAATGATCTAATAATGTACCTTAAATCTTTTTAAAGGTAAATCCATGAACATGTGGCTACAAAAGACAAGGGTGAAGAAAAAGCACAGGAAAGCCACAAAGTATACTTCTAAGTTACTTCTGATGAAAACTAGCCATTCAAAATATTTGTTTGAGACTTTTAAAGTTAGGTTTGAAAGAAAAGTAGAAATTTTCAGATGTTTTTAGAGGCTCACCAACAGCTTTAAATGTTTCAGTGTTTAATGATACTTAGTAACAAAAATAATAACAATAACTATACATCTGTTTCAGTTTAAAAGCTTGATCTACTGTATAAATGATGAGTTTAAACAAATAACAAATATATCAAAAGAAATCAAATCAAAGGATGTGAGAGGAACAGAAGCACAGAGAGACGATTACTCACAATTCCGCAGCGCATGAGAGAGAAATACCTGAGAGAGAGATATACATGATACTCGGTACTCATAAACCAAGACTTGTTCGTTTTCCAAGTCAAAATTTATAAAAAATCTTTGCTCGTCTTTCGGAACACTTGCAAACCGCGTTACTCACAATCCGAGGTTTCACTGTAAATAAATTAATGAATCCACCTTGCCATTTGCGGACATACATTCTTCTTTCTTTACTTTTTCATTCACAGGAAATTTTTGTGTGTGTCGAGTTGTTTTGTCTTGTCATTTGTTTTGTTCTGGAAGCTCTGTCACTAAAACAAATTCCTTGTACGTGCAAGCGTACTTGGCAATAAAACTCTTTCTGATTCTGATTTGAAATAATAGCCTACAAAATATTTCACAATGGTAAAGAACACTGGGTATGTAGCTTTAGTAAGTTGTTTAACTTTAAAATAGAAATGATTCAATAGTGTATCATTAAAGTTTTTAAAACAGATGTTAATGGTCGAATAATGTAGGTTCAACCTTTTTAAAGGTAAATCCATGAACATTTCCACATGTGGCTATAAAAGACAAGGGTGAAGGAAAAGCACAGGAAAGCTACTTTGTGTAGTGTAGTTTGGTTCCTTCTTTCTTTGGGATAATTTTAGCCTTTTAAAGTCAGGTTTGATGTAAAAGCTGAAAAAAACATTTGTTTTAAATGTTTAATCATACTTAGTATCAGAAACAACAATAATAATAATAGCTTACCTGTAAAAGTTATTACTGTAAACCAGCAATACAGGAGGAACATCATTTTAGAATCTGTACACAAGTCGTGAACATGATTTCCTTCCCTTCGCCTCATCCTCCGCTCGTGTGTGTGTGTGTGTGTGGGTTTGTGTGTGTGAGAGTAATGGGACTATGTAACGGTATAAAGCAGGCACTCGCTGTTTTCCAAACACCCCCTCTGTCTAATACTGTATGTAGTGCACTAGTTAGGGCGCTCGAGAGATCACTTAAGTGTACAGGAAACACAGAGCTAATAGGAATTGAGCCAGTGATTCAAAACTCATACAGGCCAACCCTACTTACTGTACAGTCATGAGAATGAATTACTCTCAGAATAAAGGACAGTATGAGTGTGGGGGTTTTTGTTTTTGCTTTTTTGCAGAAAATTGCTTAAGTAGTAGTCTTAAAGCTAGAAGCACTGATTCTAAGGGACTTTATTTGCCATTTGTATACATACCAACAGCAAGAGTGTATTACTGTATGTTTTTGTACATAAACTCTGAGATAGTAATAAAAAAAAGAAAGATAAAGTAAAAATATAGTTGCAAAGCAGCGTTGAACTGGTCCAAGCACCCTGCGCCATCAGCTACCGGGCAACCACACAACCTGTGTGCTTTTTTTTGAGCATGTTAAGACATCCCCAGATGATTTTAAATAAATAAATAAATATAGTTGCAAAGCAACGATGATCGGGCCCAAGCACACTGTTCCATCGCCGCCTGGGCGCACCACACAACCTATGTGCTTTTTCAGCATGTTGAGACATCCAAAAAGCCCTGGATTACACTATGATGCCACTCAATACAGTATAATGTAACTCAGGAAGCCCCTTTTCGGCAGAAGTTTAAGGCATTGCCACGGCCGAACTGTTTGGGATTTCAAAAAACAGTATGAGTACATTCGATTTTTTTGTACAGGAACTCTGTATAGTTGCAAAGCAACGATGAATGGGCCCAAGCACCTGTGCCATAGCCGGCAGCGCGCACCACACAACCTGTGTTTTGTGAGAATGGTTAGACATCCAAAAAGCTGGAGATGCTAGAAAATAAGCATCACACTATAATGTCACTCAGGAAGTTATTACCCAATTTCCTGCATAAATGTACGGTAACGCCACGGCTGAAACATTTGAAATATCAAAAATTGCTTAAGTAGTGGTATTAAAGCAGAAGCATTGATTCAAGATTCAACATTCAAGGTACTTTATTTGCCATTTGTACACATACCAACAATATGAGTGTGTTGGATTTTTTTTTGTGCAGAAACGCTAAGAGTCACTAATATAAAAGAAAGATAAAGTAGCATGAACATACAGTATAATACAAGGATACAAGAATAAATAGAAGGAGGATTTGAGCTAACAATCTATAACACAATAAGTAAGTTGACATACATTATTAAGTTTATTTAAGTTTATTTTGGAACTGATAATAAACAATATTAATATCATAACCCGGGCGTGCCGGCACGGTGGTGTAGTGGTTAGCACTGTCGCCTCGCACCTCCAGGGTCCGGGTTCAGTGGCCGGCCAGACTCGATTCCCATCTCTGTGTGCATGGAGTTTGCATGTTCTCCCATTGCTTGGTGGGTTTCCTCCGGGTACTCCGGTTTCCTCCCACAGTCCAAAGACATGTAGGTTAGGTTAATTGGTGTTC
>JAQMYG010000010.1:15387003-15403170 GCA_030014215.1 Clariallabes teugelsi
TCTGTCACTAAAACAAATTCCTTGTACGTGCAAGCGTACTTGGCAATAAAACTCTTTCTGATTCTGATTCTGATTCTAAGAAAATGGATTGTGAATACATTAAAGACTACTTCAAACGTGGCTTTACAACAAATGAAATAATTTTACTTGCCGATTCTCATGAGATTGTAGTAAGAACGCACCCTGAGAGGATTTCAAGCAAGAAGCAGCTTCAAATAATGAAGAGAAAAACAGATGTGACTGAGGTGTCAGCTTTCATTCAGTAGCAACTGGAAACATCTGATCAGTATAATTTTTACAGATGGATGCACGGAAATTGTTGGTTGCATGGAATTATAATTGACAGAAAAGCTGTTCAAATTCTGCTATGTTTTTTGGATGGTGAAGGTGTTAATTTAAGGACAAGAAACAGATTGCGAAGGCACACCTGTCTGTGGTCCAAACTGTGGGCCATTTGGGATAAGTGAATGTATTGATGGGTTTTCAATAAATGTGATATTTCTTGAAGCTTACAAAGCAACCAATGGCTATTTTATGCATGATCAGCCCTGGTTGATGTCCTGCCTGAGTCAGACTTGATTTAGGAACAGAAAATGGAAATGCAGGCAAGATGCAGTGATGTTTTTACATTTTTCCTCAAAATCAAGCTGAAACAGACAATGTAACCTTTTCTCCAAGTATTGAATGATAATGGCTGATCTTGCAAAGTGAGTGGGTACGGTTTTGGACTGACCTTTGACGAATTGAGACAGTTATGTCTCAGACAACTTTTTAGACAAGTCTTTGGTCCAGTTCTGCTTAAATAAAGTCATTGTAGCCAATAGTATAATAATGTTAAGAGCAATGTTCAAACACAAGTTACACATATTCTACAGAGTATTAAAGCATTTGAATGAACAATCATGCTGAGGTATTCAGAGGTTCTATATCAAATAACAAGAAAAAGAGGTTATTTGCAGTGATCCAAAACAACAAAAGCTGTGAAGGATGGCAACACATTTTGCAGGTATTAGTGTCATTGTACCAACCATAAAGTCAAGAAAACTTGACTGAAGTCACCAATTTCTCATTTGCCTAAATATGATCTACTTCCTAGGAACAACTTAATGAGGTCATATTAACTTGGAACCACCATCTATCAAGTCCACAACTCAAGATCACCTCACAGGCATCCATCCATCTTGCATGCTATCCCTCAGTTGTATGGAGAAAGAGACTGACTGGACTGGACTTGGCTAAAGATCTAGTCTGCCTGGAACAGTATGCGCTCAAAGACTTCCCATATGATGATGTGTAAGTCACAAGAGCAAAAGGGTTCAGCGTGAGTCCCAAATGGATCCTCATTACTCAAAAAACAGTGAATTCAGCATTCAGCTTGTGTAAGACCACTTTCATGGGTGTGCGTGCAAAATTAAGGGAGATATAGCTGCCCAGTCCTGAATGGAGCACAGTGGAAAATCTGTGAAAACCGTTGGTCCAATTCCTTAGAACCATAATAGCACTCCATCCTGGGGGAAGGACAGATTGGGGCACTTTGCTTCACGGCTTAATTCCTCCATTTCTACAACCCACATTTTTGTCCAGAGTTTTTGTACAAAAAGGGCATCCCTACTAATACTAATAAAACACACTTCTTAAGAAATGGAAAGAAGAATTAACATTTTGTGACCTGATTTGTTTGAATTGATGATGAAATAAAAAAAAGTCTTATCTGTAAGGTTTTTTTTACTTTAAACACCAATGGTTAAGTTCTTACAGTTTCCCTTCATTGCAATTATCTTCTTCTTCTTCTTTTTTCCTGTTGT
Source organism: Clariallabes teugelsi (assembly GCA_030014215.1). NCBI lineage: Eukaryota > Metazoa > Chordata > Actinopteri > Siluriformes > Clariidae > Clariallabes > Clariallabes teugelsi. The sequence continues at coordinate 15,388,809 of JAQMYG010000010.1, forward strand.
TTAATGGTGGTTGGAATCCAGTAGGTTGCATTACCGCCAACTGTAGGTCTCATTCTCCCTCATCCTCCCAGCTTATGAAAGACAATTTTCCAGTCCACCCTTCCTTAAAAAATGTTAAATGCTTCCTTCCCTGATCTTGTCTTATCTTGCTCAAACTCTTATCTGACATTGCCATACACTCTATCTTCTCTACATGTTCCCTCTTAGTACCGCTCTGCGCCTATGGTTGGAATCTGTAAGATGCATTACTGCCACCTATAGATCTCACTCTCTCTCAACTTCCTGGTCTTTTAAAGCCATCTTTCCAGTCCAGTATTCTTTAAAAACACATTAGTGACTTCCCTTTCTAAGAGACTTTAAACATTGCCTTCTACTCTCCCTAGTATAGGCTTACATGCTATATTAAGGTTGTTGAGTCCAATTTTTGATCTGCTAATTAATACTTCCTCTTTTTATCCCCCCTCCCCTCTTTATCACAACAACTTTGTCCTGTAGTAAATGCACATGTCTCGCTTTTGGTTCATTATCCGACATCTACTGGCATTGTTGTCTTGCCTTTCTCCACACTATTCCTTTTCCATCTGACTTTTACTTTTTAAGTTGCTTTTTATGCCAGCTCATCTCTTGTTTCCCTGGATACCCGAATGGACTGGAACCCACAGGAAGGAGATATTTTTTCCTTGTCTGCCGATTCTTAAACTAGCTAACAAGATTTCATATACCAGGTCCTGGTGGCTTCTGGCTTCACCTGTACTAATATTTGTAAATGCTGCTGCTGAGTCACTGCTCAGGCCATTCTAGTGCCATCAGTAATGCATATAGCTCCACAGTACATACACCCAATCAGGCAATCAGACGTTCTCTTGCTAATTTCCAGTTTGTAACTGGGCACAATGTCTGCAGTTCCAGTTTTCTCTGATTCCTGATCCTTAGACCCATCTGTGAAAAACTGTCCACTATCTTTATATCTTTGGTCAATATGTCTATAGTATTCTCAAGCTAGGTCAGTTGTCATGTCAAGATATTTGATCATTAATTATTTAAAATCAATGTTTGGTGTTTCTAATATTCAGAGGGGTCTAACAGGCTACAAGTTGCGCCAAAGTCTTTACCAAACTCACCCATCTCTGTTGCCAACCAAAGCTTCCTTCTGAGCCCTCTCCTTCTCCAAACACTCCTCCAGCACTTTCTGTTGGGTGGATTACTCCATGTCCTCTTAAATTAGTCCAATAATTAACCACTAACTGTTTTCTGTGACAGCACAGATTTAACTGCTGATCCATATACTTTATTGCCATAATCCATCTTTGTTATTTTATCTTATCCCTTATTGTTCTTATAAGGGCAGTATACAGTATACACTCAATGCTAGCTTCCCAATTTAACTAGCTTCCTGTAAGACTGTATATCGTGGAATTTATCACCTATTTTCTGCCTTTTTTAATCACAAATCTTATATGTCTCTCACATTTCAATATCTCATCAGAATATACTTCCTGACTTTCTTCAGATTGCTTCCATACATTGTTAGATTATCTAACTCGATTTTCTTTACAATGTATGATTTTTGTTTTTTCTACTGAAAAACTAAATCACCATTTAATTTCCCATTTCAACTTCATTTATTCCACTTATGCCTGCAGTTTCCAGGCTTTGTGTTCGACATTTCCTCCGTTGCCATAAAGCTCCATCAACATCAAAAAGCAATTTCCCTATATCCACTGAAATATTTCCAAAAATATAATATATGATATAGAGAACAGTGATCATACAGAACAGTGTTAGACTTAGCACGATTCCCTGTGGACCACCATTTTCTACCTTACACTGGTTTGATACCTCTGAGCCTATTTTCAGCTGAACAATTCTACCGTCTAAAAGTCTTCACCCAATTATTAAGTAATAATCACTTTTCACAACAGGTTTTTTCCACATAAAAATGCAGCAACTATCTTGTTATTTGTTTGAGCTTTTCTTACTTCATGCTCTAGACATATTACTGGGTCCATGGTGTTCCTCCTTTTCTGAGTCCACTTTAGTAAGCAGCCATCAGACTTCTCTTTTCCATTAGGTATACTCGCCTCTCATTTACCATTCTTTCCACTAGTTTGCAGCCATGCAATGTCAAAGTGATTGGTCTATAATTCCCTGGTACCCTGCCATCTTTTTCTGATTTCCTTACTGGTAAACTTTTTTCCTCAGTTTTGTTTTTCTGGTAATTTCCCCTCTTCCCATATCCTTTTTACATTACTGGAACTATTCACATTAACATACTGTAGTTTTTGACCAACATTTCCACCCTTCCCTTGGTTGTTTCGGCAATCTTACACCCATCCATCAGAACAAGGTATAGCTCCACTCTCTTCTTATTCTTCCCTGTTGTTTAACGGAGGTTGCATTTAGGTTGCATTTACTTTTTTTTTGCTTGCTTCTTTTCTATTTCCTTTTTTAACCTTTTTGGTGAAATCTTCCAACTATAAACCAAACAAACATATCCAAACTACCTCAATCAAAGTACTCACAGTAAAAGTTACACTCCAACAAACATATATGAAGGAGATAGCAGATAAACTAAGCACACTGAGAACATGTTGAAACTGTTCTCCTCTGTAAGGTTGAAAACACTGTTGTAATATTTCACTCATTATCCAAACTTCTGCAAAGTAAATCACCTTTGACAGTACAGTGTCTGTAGGCAGAAATTTGTCTCTTATATCATGTCCATTATCCACATTTTAATTTCTAAAACTTTGTTCGAATCAGGTGTCAAATCTGGGTAGGTATGAGCAGTGGATCTTCTCTGGAAATCCTTCCATTTGTGTCAGGCTGACAGTAATGCTGTTTCTTATGAACAAGTCTAATCCTGTGCGAAATCTGATTAAATGTGGCCATGTGCCCTGTGTCTGAGTCTCAAATGTATGCACTTACTGTACATACTTGACAGTTGTTTCTCCTGCGTTCAGGATACCGGGTTACATTATTGACTTCAATATCTTTCATGCAGTTGGTTGCAAATCTTCAAATAGTCTTGCAAATTTCTTTCAGCTCAGATCTCAGAGTTGCAACTGTGTTCAATCATGCTCTTGAATCAGTTTTTGGTAGGCAAGCTCTCTCAAGATTTGCCTGGTGCTATTACTTGTTGGAAGCTGTGAATGTCCATGACTTCCAACAATTCTTCCTGGTGATTACCTTCAAAATCTGACCAGCAGGATTTAAAGATCACTCTCTATGACTCTGGCACATACTTGATTAAGTCGTCCAGAAGTAAAATGTTTTCCACAAAGCCAAGAACAGCTTGTTGCAGTATTAAAGATGGATTTTTAAAGGCAGGTAGTCCTCTTATTTTGCCAGCCAAGTGTAAGTATTTAACCCACACATTCACACCTTTTTTTTTTTTTTTTTTACCAGTGCCATGGCGGCTGTATGTCATTATGTCTGTATGGCCTTAAAGCCATTTCCTGAAGTGCATTGCTTATAAAAAATAATAAAAAAAATCCATAATTCTGACAGCACATCCCTTAAAATATCTCCATAATCTACAGCTATTTCATGCCTTCCATTTGGGAGAATGACTTGAAAATAAATGTCACCCACCAATGTGCTTTTCCAGGTTTTAAAACCTGACCATGATGATGAACAACAATTTCATTTGCTGTTTCTTTCTGGATGATTAATGCATGGAATGAGGCAAAGGTGATTCAACCAATGACTACCAATGCCCCTATCCTCGAATGTATCTACATTAAGGACTGCTTCATATTATGGTAAACTACCTGTAGATGCACCAGTTGAGTCATGGAGTCATTTGATATAAAAACACACTGACTATTTTCATTTACAAATTCTGTCTTGCATCCAACATATATGATGCTCTCTCAGATACACGTTCATGACCGCCCTTGTTTCTTGAAGATGTGCTTCTCATCCGCTTAAATATATTTGATTTGCAAGTGCCAGGATCACGGTGGCTTGCACCTTGCACCTCCAGGGTTGAGGGTTCAATTCCCGTGCATGGAGTTTGCATGTACTCCCCGTGCTTGGTGGGTTTCATCCAGGTACTCTGGTTTCCTCCCACAGTCCAAAGACATGCAGATTAGGCTCATTTGTGTTCCTAGATTGCCCATAGTGTGTGAGTGACAAAATTGTTTTTCTTCCATCCTCCACCAGTCTGTAGCTTAGCTGGTCGCCTGTCATGAAACGTATAATACTGGTATCAAGCTAAAAAATACTGAATGAATTGTTAAGGCTACTTGTACTGTAAATTATCGAATCTAAACATTTCCTATAGTAAGCTTATTCCTCCCTTACAGTATAATGTTTAATACTCTGTACAGTACATCTTCTTCAGGTATATGCCTTGACCTTAGTTGCTTATGTAATCTGTGACAGTTCAATAATAACAAACTTCTCCAAAAAAAGAGAAATAAATTAAAGTTTAATGTTGTCTTAAAAAAACTTTCCAATAAAATTTCCATAATTTGTCTTTTAAGAACTTTATTTCTATAAACAGGCCACACACCCCCAATAATTATTAAAGAGCATTTATTTTACAATTTAAGTTAAAATTAGCTACTTTACTCCATAACAGTCTGTGCATGACTCATTTATTTTATATTTATCCTCAGTCAAAACACTAAAGATCTAGCAACAATTTTGCATAACACCTTAGTGCTGACCTTTTCATTTCAAATATCTTGAACTGTCACTGAAATAAGAACAAACAGACCTACTGTAACACCTGTGCCAACCCTGCGGCTGGTGAGGGACTCGAGCACCAAAAATGAGAGTGAGAAAAAAATTATGGCGATGCACGTCCGCACACTTCTGTCTACACTGTCAACACTTTTGTTTTGTTTTAAAACATCCTCCCTATAGTCCTGATCTTGCTCCATTAGACTTTCACCAGTTTGTCCCCTGAAAGCAGCCTTACAAGGATGAAGATTCACATATGCTGAAGAAGGATTCATGGCTTGCAGCTCAGCCTAAAACATTTTTAATGAGGGACTATGAAAACTTGTTGACAGATGGACAAAGTGTATTGAAAAATTCTCTCTTTTCCAAAAGTTAATTAAAATAAATGAACAACAGTCAGAGAGCAGATAATTTTTGGCTCTTGTATTATCACATTTTAATCATTTGGCAAACACCCTTTCCCAGAGCCACTTACATTTTATCTCATTATACATCTGAGCAGTTGAAGGGCCAGAACAGTTGCAACTTGGCAATGCTGGGGTTTGAACCTGGGACCTTCCGATCAGTAGTCCACCACCTTAATCACTGAGCTACCCCTGTATTACTTACCAAATAGGCCATTTACCTACAGTATGTGGCATGCAAACATACTGTACTTTGAAGAAGCAACTGAAGACATCAGTGTCAAAAAAGTGCACTGGACAAATATTACATCACACTATAATTGAACTGTGGTAGAAGAAAAAAAAAAAGGCCTGTACCAATGTTTGCACAAAGTGGTGTATATAGATTTGCTTGGTTGCAGTTGAACCATGTGGAATAATAAATAACCACCTCTGGTTCATTGCCCTGGTTATTATAAGTTGCACTTTGGGTTGCAGTCAGAGGTAACGGGCTGGTTGGGCTGAGACCAGACAGTCTCATTTCGGCCAATGGCGCTACTTCATTTTTTGAGGTTGACTGTTAATTTGCCATGTAGATGTAATGGAGAGCATATGACATGGCTGTGCTGTCATGATATTAAGCTAGTGTATGGGGTAGTTATCTTTTGCTTTCAAATGTTGTAGCCTTTAGTATGATTTGATGGTAACATTAGGTTTAAAATAGTGAGAGCAGGCGTAAATAACAGTAGCAGAAACACTATTTTGTCACTTTTGGACACATTTATATGTTAGGTTGATACTTAAAAGGATCACAAATCTTTATTAAAACTTAACTTACATATTTTACTGAAAATTATACATGCTGTTGCCAGTATTATTTGTCACCTTTGTTAGATCCTATAGCTACAGTATATTATCAGATCCTACTGTATATACTGTATGGAGCTATAGGAGTGACATGTTTATGGAAATTCAAGTGCCAGCATCCAGTGTTTTGAATGTCTAAATATACAGTAGGTTCTCCACAAAGACTTTCTGACAGCTGTTTTAACATACACTAAATGTTTTTAGTTGCATTGCAGTGGCATTAGCCCTGGAAGAGCTAGCTAACCTGAAGAGCTAACAGTGATCTCAGTAGAAAATTTTCACACGAATGTACACTATTTGCAGTATCAGCCTCACAGCGTGAGGTCTTTACGTCACTAGGTTTGTCAAGCATTGGTATAATTTTGTAGGTATGGCAACATGATCATTAAGTTCTTTTGAGAATGTCATTTCCATCTTGGAGTCAGTGAAAAACTGCAGGCATGTATTCAAATCTAAATCTAAATCTTATTCACTGTAAAAGCACACCATCTAGTGTCATACATTCTACTACAACAAACCATGTTTTAATGATGTCATTGATATACTATGGTAAACTAAAGTACCACAATATACCATAGAGTTACCATGGTACTTCAGACATTACCATGGTAGGTACCATAGGACCTTACACAGTAGGTACTATGGGATGTACCACCATACTTTTGTTGTTCTTGTTAGGTTCTGTGGCACTTCAGTGGGTATTGTGGTGGTGATATGGTATGTACAACAGTACTTTGGTGAATCTTTTTAAGTACCAAAGTTAAGAAGGCATGTTGGTACATGTTGTTGTTAATCTTTCGGCTGCCCCTGTTGAGGGGTTGCCAGAGCAGACCATCAATCCGTACAACCACTTTTTTTTTTACGACAAATGCCCTTCCTGACGCAACCCTCCCATTTTATCCAGGCTTGCGACCGGCCATGCATGCAGGGTCCAGGTTTGATTTCTGGCCAGGTTCGAATCCCGTCTCTGTGTCCTTGGAGTTTGCATGTTCTCCCTGTACTTAGTGGGTTTCCAAAGACCTGCAGATCAGGCTAATTGACGTTCCCAAATCATCTATAGTGTTTATGTGTGTGTTCTACATTGGATTGGCACTAGGGTGTACCTTGCCTCATGCCCTAAGTCTCCTGGAATAGGCTCCAGGCCCCCCTGCGACCCTGAATACAGGATAAAGCGGTATTGTGAGTGAGAGTAAAAATGAAGTGATTATGCAGTTTATCTATTACATTAGTGATCCAATATTGGGGGGATGGAGCCTATCAAAGGGAACACAAGGGGGTGCACAAAGCAGGCTACCCCCTGAATGGGGTGCCAATCACAAACTCAAGCCAATCATCCTGCAATGTCTTTGACCTGGGAGTAGAAGCTACAGTAGAATACCTGGAGGAAACCTACCAAACAATTCCAATTCTTGGAATGTTCTTAAGCCACCATGTTGCTTCCACTCCAGTTATATTATAATTTAAAATATTCAGATATTTGTTTACTGCACATAATGCTGTTGGTAATAGGCAAACAGGTAATACCTAATTTATCTAGAAAAAACAGTCCTGGCTGAATAATAATTAGAGCTGATTAGAGGAGGGAAAAAGATAACACTGTCCTAACTTAACTGGGCATAGTGGTTAGTTATGTTACCTTAAACCTTCAGGGTCTGGGTTTGATTCCTGCCTTGGGTCTATGTGCAAAACAAAAATGTTGCATTAATTGTTTAGGAATAATCCCAGTCTGTCCATTTTTACAGGCTTGAAAGTAATTGGACAAACTAAATTATAAATATACAGATTTAACATTTGGAAGAGGCGGCATGGAGGGATATTGGTTAGCGCTTTCCTCTTGGCACCACCAGGGTAGAGGGTTTGATTCCCACATTGGGTCTGTGTGATGGAGTTTGCATGTTCTCCCCTTGCTTTTGGGGTTTCCTCCAGGTACTCCGGTGTCTTCACACAGTCCAAAGTCATGCAGATTAGGCTAATTGGTTTTTCCAAATTGCCTGTAGTTGTCATGATTTTGTCTTCGGCATGTGTGTGTGCGAGGCATGAATGCGGAGGAAGCGAGCTGACGGTGCAATAAAGGGTTTTTATTTAACATTTAAATAAACATAAGCCGAAGCCAAAACATATATAACTACAACAAAAGCTAGACGCCTGACTGAGCTTCAGTCAGGCTATTTATACAAAAAACTAAACTAATCATCTTCCCTCGGTTCAGGTGAGCTTCTACGTCACCTGACCGAGGTGCAAACTGGGAACTGAAGTTTTAATACAAAACAAAAGACAAACTACAACACAAACTAAAGGGGCGCTAGGCGCCCTCTAGGGGTTAACCCTGACAGTAGTGTGTGTGAATGAGTGTATGTGTGTGTGCCCTGTGATTGTTTAGCACCATGGGGTGTACCCCGCCTTGTGCCCTAAATCTCCTTGGATAGGCTCCAGGCCCCCTTGACCCTGTGTACAGGATAAATCGGTATAGATAGTATGAGTGAGTGATGATAACTTAACTATCCAGATCCACATTTTTTTTATTTTGGTCTGTTCAACACTTAAAACTTTGGATTTCTATCCATGCGGCTGTTTGACTATTTTTCTTCTTAGTTCCTTCCCAGTGCCCACATCATTCAAACCCTCCAAAAATAAAACGACTGGTAAGTGGTTTACTGATTGGTCTAGTGCCTCTAAGTGTGAATCATTATGTCCCATCCACGGAGCATGAAAACCAAACAAAAAAAACAAGAAGTGGTTACTGAAGATGAGTGACTGAAAAGAAAACAATAACAAACAGGATACGACAATTGAAAAAAGGACAGGCCTTACTGACACAGGAATCATGATGATGGAAATAGAGTGGAAATGAGAAAGGCACTAACAAAAGTATTAACATTCCTTTCTGTTCTTGTCCACCCATCCAGAAGCTTTCTCCCCATCCTACACCCTCATTAGTGTCACACTGCTTTATAATGACTATTATTTTGCACAATCAGGGCTTTGGCCGATCTTTAATGGCTGAATAGTAACCATTGGCATGCTGCATGGAAGAATCACACTTGTCCATTGGACTGGTTGATGGACACAGCGGGCTGTCTAAGAAGACGCTCATCACAGACTCCATTAATGCCAATCATGTTGGTCGAGGGTCAGCACCAGCAAATTTAAATGAAAAAATCAACCAATCAGTATTGATTTGGTGCCTCCATTGTCCCCTAACTCATTTTAAACAAAGATTTCTATTTTTACTGCATGCAATTGTAATTATTACAGTGAATAATGTACTATTGGCTAGATGCTTTAAAGGTAGGATAGAAAAAAGGAATTAAAAATAAGATTGTATGAATAAATCATCTCATACTAATGCCAATACCCAACAACCTTGATGATTTGGATGCATCTTAGGACCAACATTTACAATACACTGTATGTACTTTGATGGCGGCACGGTGGTGTAGTGGTTAGCTGGAGGGTTTCCTTCCTCTGGGTCCTCCGGTTTCCTCACACAGGTTAAATTAGGAGTAATGTCAATCAAAATTAACTTACATTCTGTAAAAATATCTGGCTGTGAATCTGTTCCACTATTAAATTGAATAAAGAAATAAAAAAATAAATCAGTACATCATACTTGAAAGAAAATGTAACACAGTTATAATCCATCATTGGATGACGATAGGTCAAATCTCTTACTCAAAAAATTTCAGTCAATGGATCGATTTGCATCCTAGCAGTTCATACCAGGCACCATCTGGTCGTTCATAACTGAGACACAAATTCAAACATATCATCACTTGGACTGCATACACAGGAAGACGCACGGTAAAGGAAAATACATTGAAGGGTGAAATTAGTTCAAACCCGTACTACTTGTCCTTCACTACAGCTGCCCATTATCTTTCCTTTTGTGTTTTAAGATTTCTGAGCTTTCTCTGTTGCTGTAGCAACTGCTCAAACTACACTAAAAGACACTCTAAAGCAGATTAGGCTGTTTGTCTGTTTTGAGTGCATTAAAATGGGTGCGAAGGAGGAAACAGGGGACATTCTTAACATTCTTAAATCAGGCAGTGCAAATTTCTATAAACAAGCCAGTAGTGTGTGAGTGGTTATGTGTGGGATGCCCTGCATGAGAATGAGTGAGGACTGTACATCAATGAATGCAGTGCTGCCTTAAGCTGTAAAAAAAAGTACCTATTTTTAAAAAGTACCAAAAATTAAATGATCAGTTTAATTGTTGTTACACTTCTAAGGATATTTAGGGAATGAAGGGCAGGAAGCAGGTTTGCGTCTAGAACTTTTTGTTCTAGTACATGTTGTGAATCATATGATGCGTTTTAGCACACACATATACACACACACACACACACACACACACACACTTATTCTCTGCTTGGTGCACTGGTACTCTCAACTACAGCTCTTTCTCTTTTTCTCTCTCGCTGTGCCAACACGAAAAAACACACATAAGAGTCATTCTATAATTTGAGGTAAATTCCATGTCTGTTGATGATAAGTATACAGTGTACTTTGTATACTTTATATATTTTGTTGGACCACCTTTTGCTTTGACCATAGCACGCTTTCCCTGCAGTATTGTTTCAATAAGCTTATGCAATGTCATAAGATGTCATGGTACGTCAGGTCACGTCCATGGCTCGAGTCATCATCACTCACCACTCCTCTCCACATTACATACAACGACTTCCGCTTTGTCGCCTCATTCGCTGGCCTGAGCACATAACATTTATTTGCGTCCAGAGCGTCACATTAATTTCTCTCAAAGATCTTGTATCAATGATGGGAGAGTTAGACCTCTGTGTAAAGTCTTCTCCAGCTTAACCCAAGGATTCTCAATGGGGTTAAAGTCTGCACTCTCTCTGCACTTTAATTCACCACTATCTTCCTTCCAGGATTAAAGAATGCATTGGTGTGTGAGTGTATATATATATATATGTGTGTATGTACAGTGTGTGTGTGTATATGTACTGTACAGTATATGTGTATATGGGTATATGTATATGTGTATATGTATATATCTGTATATGTATATATGTATATATAATGCTCATACAGATTGTAACCAACAGAACGGATTAAAGTATGGTAGCCGGTGTTCACCGAAGCTTTTTTTCATCCTCTGGTAATAACGTCACTTTTTTAAACTCAGTTTATATGTCAAATTGTGTTACCCTGGAAACATAGACAAATCAGATACCTGCTGCTGCTACAATTAAATTTCATACTTCTGAAAAGATTTTTTTAACATAGATTTAAATTAAAGAATAAGATTACAAAACTTATATATTATTATTATTATTATTATTATTATTATTATTATTATTATTATTATTATTGTTATTGTATTATTATATTACTATTATGTCACTCTTAATATTAAATTTCATGAAATTAATTCCAAGTCTCATGTGAACTCTTTTTGTGCTCCAGCAGGGTGCAGTGACTGATGGGTAATTTTGCTTGTCCTCCACTTCTTGAGAAGTGATAAACCATTGTTCACTTGTTCCCTACACTGTTTATATTAACATTCTCTCTCTCTCTCTGTCTGCACATTAAACTCATCCTGTGAACCTGAGCCAAGAAAAACCAAGTGGAATGCAACAGCTACATAATCTTAATAGACCAACATTCATAATGGGCCATTCTGAAGGGCTCAATGACTTTAAACATGCCACTGTCATAGGATGCCACCTTTGCCATAGGTTACTGTAGGTCATGAATCTTCTTCACCGTTAGATCTGCTCTGATCCACTGTAAGTGCTATTATTGGGAAACGGAAGCATCTGGGAGCAGAAACAGCTCAGTCGTGAAGTCATTGACCACGCAAGCTCACAGAGCAGGGTCACAGAGCACTGGAGCATGTAGGGCACAAAACAATTCCCCTTACTCATTCCAAGCTGCCTCTGGAAACAACATCAATACCAAAAGTGTGTCTCTTGGGTTTCCATGACAATGAATGAATAAATGAATGAATGAATGAATGAATACTTCATTATAATTCAAAAACATACAATGGTATTGCACATTGAGAACGAAATTACATTGCAGTTGACTCGCTGTTTTGACTGATAGGGAAAAAATGCTAAGAAAATGTATTGCACAGTATTTGCACAGTAAATAAATAAATTACACTTCAGCACATTGCAGTATATAAATTACTTTGAGGCTGCATACAAATCTATAATCACTAGTGCATAATGTCAAAAACATGGAAGTTGAAGTCATAAAGTATGCTGGATCTCTGGATCCTTGAAAGCATGTTCACTGTTATTATAAATCATGCTGCACGGTCTGTTAAATCTGGATTAGCAAATGCCAGGAGAGCTTTATTTTCCTGGATGCTACAGTACGTGCCAACTATAAAGTAAAATAAAAAAAAAGCACCAAAAGCAAGGTCTATTTAGACATGGTGTAGAACCTGGTATGTAAATTTGACATGGAATGACCCATCAGCACCAAAACCACAAGGGTGCTTTAATGATTGTATAACTGTGGTCTAATGACCTTGATTACTCCCAAGTCGAGTATAGTCTTGAATTCCTCCAAAACTATGGTGTGCTTTTACTGTTCTGGGGTAAACAATATGGTCAGGTAAAACTATACCTCTCAGTGAATGAGTCTCAGTGTGATGCTGTATGAGGTTTATGCAACTGAGTAGGGAAAAAAAGCACACTGGAAAGTTCCCTTTGCAACATGGCAACCTGTGTATGTTTGGAGTCCTCTGGGGACTAGGGTGTGATTGGTCCAGATCTTTTAAATGCATCTCCAGTCCCAGTTCCTGCCTCTTAGGGAGAAAAGACCATCACCAGAGCCACGAATATCAGTGGTTTCAAAAGACTGACATTGTACTGTATATTTGAAGAGCAATGCCTTCATCACAAGTTTTTACTGTACAGTACAAGATGGGTGAGGCAAAGACTAGCCATAGCCCCTAATCTATTTTTGCTGTATCTAATATAGTACTTTATTATTATTATTTTTGGGTGGGTGGGTGGGAGTATATGTTGCCAGATGATTTGAAATTTTGAATATGTTCCCGAAGACTGATGAAAACATTCCAGGAAAGTACATATAAGGGGGTTTCACCAGCAAACTGCATTGCAATTTGTAAGTTGCTAATGTAGCTAGATAAGTTTACACTTGTTACACTCCAGCAAAAAACACTAAATCGATCAAACAATCATTACACCCTTCCATTATCTATACTATTCATCATGTGTAGGGTCACTGGGGACCTGGAGCCTCTTAGGCAATGTAGGGCACAAGGCAGGTTAACTCCGCTCAGACACACCTAACTCTTAACATCATCACACTACAGGCAATTTTGGAAACCCACCAAGCTGGAGAGAACGGGCAAACTCCCGAAATATACACTGGAAGTGAGAATTGATCCCCCAATCCAGGACCAGCAAAAGGACACTCACAGCAAGCCACAGTGCCACTTCAGTGTTTACAAACAAAGGTCTGAGATAAGATCCAGTGAGCGTCAGTTCTCTGGGATGAAAATGCCTTGCTGATGCCAGGGTTCAGAGGAAAAACGGCCAAACTGGTTCCAGCTGATAGGAAGGCAACAGTAACTCAAATATGCTCAAGTATGCTGAAGAGCATCACTGAACACACAAAACGTCTAGTCTTGAAGTAGATGGGCTACAGCAGCAGAAGACCACACCAGGTGCCACCCCTGTCAGCTAAGAACAGGAAACTGAGGGTACAAATTGCATGGCCTCAATTCAAACCAAAATTAGACAACAGAAGATTGGAAAAGTGTTGGCTGGTTTGATGATTTCTGCTCATCAATCAATAACATGAGGTGACAAACGAGAACAATGTCAAAACTCAATTTCAAATTAGGTTGGAATTTTCATGACTGACATGACAGAATGTGTTGCCTAGAGAATTTGCATATTGAGCTTAAGGGCCCACAACGGCAGTCTGGTGGAGCCGGAGATTGAACTGCTGACCTTCTGATCAATAACGTAGTGCCTTAACCTTCTGAACTAGAACTGCCCCTAATTAATTTGTCTGACTTCTTCTTTGATTTTCAGCTGTTCCCTTTTACGGGTCACCACAGCGAATCATCTGCCGCCATCTAACCCTATCCTCTTCTCTCACACCAACTAACTTTATGTCCTCTCTCAAGCATCCATAAATATCCTCTGTGGTCTTCCTCTAGACCTCCTGCCTAGAAGTTCCAAGCTCAGCATCCTTCTAACAATATACTCTCAATCTCTCCTCTGAACATGTCCAAACCACCTCAATCTGGCCTCTTAATGAAAACTTGGGAAGAACCTTCATCCAAGGTACAGCTGTGGTTAAGGACAGCAACATCTGCCATCTTTAATTGGGGTACTACAAACCGGATTCCAAAAAAGTTGGGACACTTAACAAATTGTGAATAAAAACTGAATGCAATGATGTGGAGA
>JAQMYG010000010.1:15409654-15424230 GCA_030014215.1 Clariallabes teugelsi
ATCTCCACATCATTGCATTCAGTTTTTATTCACAATTTGTTAAGTGTCCCAACTTTTTTGGAATCCGGTTTGTACTTGTGTGAGTTTTACCGAATGTGTGCCACTTACCAAGGCTGTTCGCTTCTCATGATCCATTCACCTACAGCTTGAATGTCCAACTGAAATTAGATTAGCGCAACTGAATAGTGTGTGTGTGTGTGTGTGTGGGAGCCCTGCACATACTCAGTCCAGGGTAGATTCTCAATCATTTCATCACTGATCCCCCACTTTGAATTTAGCACAAACTGAGTATTTATTGGTAAACTTTCACATCTCAGGCTAGGTGTATAAGTACTTTTCCTCTGTCCTTATGGTGCTTGGGATGTTTTGGTGGCCTTTCAATATGGATGAAGAGCCATGGTAAAGACAAGATTTAAAACAGTGCTGCCACAGAATAAGCTCATCTTATTTCCAGAACATGTATGGTTCATGACTAGTCAACCAGAGAGGGATTCTAGGGAAAACTATAGGATTAGAATTAGGTTTGATAGTCTCGAAAACGAGATTGGATGTAAATGCATGAGTATATTTGAATAGAAATGGTCCTCTTGGTCACTTTTTCCGTTTCCCCGCAGGGTGCCATGCAAGGCTTTTGCTGTAAGTGAGCCTTTGAGAGGGACAAGGGGCGTATTTGATGCTTAAGCCATGTATTTATCTTTGAAATTACCTGTAGCACCAGAATCAACAAGTGCCGGAAAATAGTTCATTTGATTGCACCATGACAGCTTTACAGACGGAGTTATTCTTTTACATGAGAGTTAGTGTCTGCGTATGTGTGTGTATGTGTGTGTGTGTGTGTGTGTGTGTGTGTGACTCACATGGCTCGGAGGCTTATTTTCAGGTGTCAGTTTACAACATGTACCATTTTCCCACAGTATAATTTCAAACCAAAGTGTGTGCAGTTTCCCTTTTCCTCTGAATCAAGGTGCAGTAGAATACAGTGGAAGGCTGTCTCATTCCAACCGCATTCAACAGCCTGTTTTCTGATTACAAATGTAAAATGAGAAAGCATTGTCTGGAATTTTCCAGCTTCATGGTACTTCTGTAAGTACTTCGTTTAATTACATATACATATTCAACATACCTGTAACTTTGATTCGGCATCAGATTAGTGAAAGTTTCGGTAGCCCAGGTGAGGCCAGTTCCAGCTAATAAAGCCAGGACATTGACTGTCCATGTTTTAGTTTAGAGTTAAAATATTATACCACAATTCAAAGGTACCAATGAAGCACAGAGAACCCGTTGTGTTTTTGAGGTCAGTTTATTTTTTGTGACATTTTACACTATCATGTTGGAAGTAGCTAATATAAGATGGAGAACTTGTGGTTTAGGCATTTAAATAGTGCTTTCCCCAGATAATTATGCAAATACTGTAAATGTAAACACAAGACACATTTGTTCTGTGGATTGATTTAACCCTGCCAGTGCAGAATTTAAGAGTCATTAAACAAGGAGGTGGCGGCACGGTGGTTTAGTGGTTAGCACTGTCGTCTGCACCTCCAGGTTCTGGGTTCAATTCCCACCTCAGAGTCTGTGTGTATGGAGTTTGCATGTTCTTCCCATGCTCGGTGGGTTTCCTCCAGGTACTCCGGTTTCTTTCCACAGTGTAAAAACATGCAGATTAGGCTGATTGGCGTTCCCAAATTGCCTGTATTTTTCTGCAGATCTGCTACTCACTAAACTTTTTTCCATTTCTATTTGTCTCTTACTAACAAACCATATCCTCTTTCTGAACTGCTAATCACTTTCTTGTTTTGTCCAGAATCCTCTAATTGTTAGAACCTTTTGTGAAATTCCCATCTCAACAGTTTCTAAAATACGTAAAACCAGTCCATCTGGCACCAACAACAATGCCATGGTGAAAGTCCCTGAAATGACATTTATTTCTAAATGCTGATGTTTGAGCATTAACTGAAGCTCTTGACCTGTCTCAACATGATTTAATATATAGCCATGCTGCAGAGTTATTGGCTGATAAGATAGCTACTGTAATTGCATGAATGTTCAAGTGTACGAGTGTTCATAATAAACTGACTGAGTGTACTGTATATCCATACTACAGTTCCGTCCTTCATATATTTTTAATCACATGTACAGTAATGACATCTAAGGAAAGAAATTCCAACTAACAGTAATTCAATCTAATCACCCTAAGCCAACGCACAAAACACAACGCAGTTCTACCCAGATATTATATAATCAAAACAAGGAAATAGATGCCCTTTCCAAAGCAGGTTTGTTTGGTAGAACAAGACATGGCAAGACCAGGTTCTGTTTTAACCTGATCAAACTGTGAAAAGCAAACACTTGTAAAACACTCAACGTATGATACAAGACTCGAGAATGAATAAAATTCCTGACATGTACTGTACTGTGGGTGTAGCACAAAAAAAATCTGGATGACCTAGCTACACAACAATTAAGTAAAAAACAACAATGACAAAGGTGTCTTATGCTCATCATGTGATTGATTTCCTTTTGACCTTATTGACGATTGTGTTTACTGATGATTGTGTTCTGCTGCAGATAATAAAAGAAAAAGAATTTGAAAAAAACTTTGATTGTGTGTGTTCTGAAAACTCACAGCATTTCTACAACCCATAACCATCAGCACCCCATTTTCAAACAGATATACTACTGTATATCATTTTACAAAACATTTTGTCTTCAGTACATCTTTGTCATTTTAGGTGCGAGCACAGAACAGAAAGCACTCAGTGGGTGCTTGAGTCCCTGTTTATTTCCCATTAGTTCCCATGAGTGTTTGAGTGCCTGGCATAAAAAATGGTTAGAATTAAAACAGGCTTTGAGTGACACCACAAGCAAAGCTCACTCGCACTCAGTCATTCTTGATACCAATTATCCTGTACATAATCATGGGAGGCCTGGACCCTATACCAGGGGGGCTCGGGGCACAAGGCAGGATACACCCTTGACAGGTGCCAGTCCGTTGCAGGGCACAATCAATCACTTGTTCATTTGTCACATGACTCCCATAGACGCTATGCAGTGCAGTACACAGGAAACAGAATTGAGCGGTTCATCTCATGAGTCATCTGGTCCGAGTCATTTGTTCTTTTGTCACGTGACTCCCATAGAAGCTATGCAGTTCAATAGATTCAAAAGAACGAATGACTCAGACTGGAAGACTCATGAGAAGAACCGCTCAATTCTGTTTCCTGTGTAAAGCACTGCATAGAATCTATCAGAGTCTCATGACAAAAGAATGAACGATTCGGACCAGAAGATATGAGAGGTGAGCTGCTCATTCTGTTTATCATATGTCCTTTACAGGGTCTGGGTTCGGTTCCCATCTCGGGTCTATGTGCGTGGAGCTTGCATGTTCATGTCATGTGTGAATGAGCGTGTGAGTGTGTGTATGTGTGCCCTGCGATGGATGTACAATGTACAACTTCATGCCCTAGAATATTCTGCAGGCCTCCCTGCAACCCTGTATACAGGATAACGCAATTTAGAAGATGAGTGAGTGAGTGTTTGAGATTCTGTACATATTCTGTACATATCTCCATAGCTCCAGCATATGTACTGTATGTGATGTCTGTGTGAATCAGATCAGCTAATAGAATTTGAGCATGAACAGATATTGCACATGCTTGTAGGGTACGAGCTCTCTAAGCCATTGGGGCTAAAATAAAAAATTAAAGTTTTATTTGTCACATACACAACCATACATAGTATAATATGCAGTGAAAGATTGCACTATAATGAAAAAATTTACCTAGAGAACACAATTCAAAAAACCATAGGATTTGCAATAAATAAAAAATTTTGGCGGGAAATTTACAAAAATTATTACAAAAGTTATAAAATGGAAATATATAATTTACACAGTAAAAGAAAGTACAAAATGAAAGTGTAAACTGTGAGATACAGTATAAAAATATAAAATATGGTGTGTGGGAATGGCAGCAGCAGTGTGACTGAAAAATGATATGTGAACATGTGGTTGCCTATCATTTTATCTGCAAATGAGCAGTGTGCAAACAAGACATGTGCAACGTGCGAGTAATGAGCTGCATCGTGACTCTGATGTGTTGGCAGGAATGTAGGGTGTGTGTGTTCATGGTGAGAAGGAAACAAAAGCAAATTCTATTTATTTAGTTTTGTGTGGTGTTCTGGTATAGCACGCAGGTAGAAGCACCTCCTCTGTCTCTGTGTTGGCCTTCAGGAAGCAGGAAGCGCTTTCCTGACTGCAACAGAAAGAACAGTCCATAATTGGGGTGGGTGAGGTCCTTCACGATCTTCCTGGCCTTCCAGCACCGCTTGCTGTAGATTGAGTGCAGGTCAGGGAGCTTGGTACAGGATGATGTGCTCAGCTGATTGCACCTCCCTCTGTAGAGCTCGTCTCTCCTGCATGGTGCTGTTCCCAAACCAGGTTGTGATGTTTCCCATCATGATGCTCTCTGTGGTGCAGGTGTAGAAGTTCCTAAGCACCTTGGAAGGCAGTATAAAGTTTCTCAGGTGTCTAAGGTTGTAGAGACGCTGCTCTGCCTTCTTCACCACAATGTTGATGTGACAGGACCATGACAGTTCCTATGTGATGTAAACAAAGAGGTACTGAAAGCTGCCCACTGATGATAAATGGCTGGTAGTTCCTCTGCTGCTTTGTGCTGAAGTCAACTAACAACTCCTTTGTAATGCTGATGTTCAGAAGGAGGTTGTTCCTGTGGGAGTCAGGGATAAAATGGTGGGTAAGGTGTTGAATCAGGAGGTCCCCGGTTCGAGCTCTGATGTTGCCAGGCTGCCACTGTTGGACCTATAAGCAAGGTCCTTCTTCTCCAAGTGCTCAGATACAGTATACTTGGGCATCGAGCTGGCAACCCAATAACCACCACAGAAACAACAGATATATCTACAGGGTGGGAAGTATCTGTCACCCGATGTGCTGGATGGCACGTGGACGGACCCTACCCTACCCTACCCTACCCTACCCTACCCTACCATACCCTACTCTTGTGCCTCCAGGTAGGCCTTCTCGTTGTTGTCAGTGATCAAGCCCACCACAACCGTGTCATCAGCAAACTTGGTGATGGTTGTAGAGTTGGTAATGGCCATGCAGTCATACAGTATGTATACAGTAAGTACAGCAGGGGGCTTTAAATGGTTATTGGTTATGGTTAATGGCTGTTGCTGGTTAATGCAGAAGCATTTTTTTCTTGATATCACTGATCCATAATGACCAGGCTGGTCTGAATAATGGCTGCATGGCTTCTTCAGTAGATGATGCATTCCAGTGGGTTTTGCGTGTCTTATTCATGATCATTAGTGATGGTGCGGTTAGGGTTCTGGGGATGAGAGAAACGATTTCATCCCAGTGTAATCAGGTAGAAGAAAGAATTTTCAGGAAATAATTATAATTATCCATATTACAGTACCATTCCTTACTTCTTTTGCTCCTCAGACTGTTCTTAGAGCCAAACATTCCGTCCCATGTAGAGTAAGCGTAACCACCTTAATGCATCACAGGTACTGCGTCTTCAGACTTGGCAGATTTTCAAATTTTGCAGATGTTTGAGGTGAGGCTGGAATTTGAAAATAACTTTGAATATTACAATGTAGACATAATTAGGCTTGACATGTACGAACACAGAATGACAAGCTTCTACCTGAAGGACTTGGCGTTTCTACGTGGCTTTTTTAGGGAAATTTTTACTAGAACGCCATTTCGTTTTTCACACTATGCACTAAGAACAATCACATTTACTATATCTCACATGATTCAACTTAACCAATCACTAATCGTGTAAATTCATATTTCATGGTTATTCCTGCATGGTACAGCATGCAAAAATAATATTAACAGTGTGAGTCTAATTATGAATATAAAAAATATTTATGGCAAAAACAAATAATGCACAGTATTGTGCAATAGACACCCTGATTAAATTTTTTTTTTTTAAGAACAAAATTTGTTGTAGTTGATTATTATATGACTTCTACCATAAACAACAGGACATTTAATTTTCTTTCTGTACAACATCAGAACATTTATTTTTATTATTCCCATTAACTGCTCTTTTTTAGCATTCTTCTTATGTAAAAACATTTACAGTACCTAGGCCAGTTTTAGAGGCATCTTTGCTTTACAAAAGAAAGGTTCATTGTATATGCCAAAGACCTTTGCACAGTACAAATTAATGAGTGTTTATGCAGTATACAGTTTAACAGGAGAGTGAAATATAGTGCGTGATGAGAGGTCATGGTTCGAGAAATGCTGTTTAAACATTTATTCATTCCTTCATCTTTAGGAGCTGTTTAATCCTGTTCGGGTATAATGTGGATCTTGAGCTTATCCTAAGAACATTGGGTATGAGGCAGGATTTGGATCGGACGTACACTGTGCGCACACACTTTCACATGCTCATTCGATGAACACAGACAAACAGGGAGCATGCAACAATCCATAAATTAGCATTTTTATGAAATCTGACTTAGGGAACTGGCACTACAAATTAGGTATAATATACATTATATTTATACATTTATACATTATATATTATATTTTATATATATAATGTGTAAATGTGGTTTAATTTTCTTGTTAAATGGGTTTTCTGTGTGTTAAAGTGTGCTCTAAAGGACTGTTTATTCTTTTGTTAAGCCAAACTTTCAGATGGACCTTCAGGTACCCTCATTTTGAAACCATGGATCCCCAGGCTCGTAAACTTTAAGTTTTTTGTCTAACACGTTCATTAAGTCAGCGATTACCATGCAAAAAGACCAGTTCATGTATAAAAGTGATTCCTCATGCTTCCAGAACCACACTTTCATAATTTGAATCTTGGAACTTGAATCTTGCAAACTCCAGAGGCTTGTACACCAAGTGAGCACTATGCATGATGGGTACATCACTTTATGGGCTTTCCTTCTTACCCTGACCTGCCTGTCACTGTGGAACAATCTGGCCTGTGGATCAGACCACATGACATTTTTTCATTGTCCATTGTTTCCACAAGTCCAAACTTCATGTTCCCTAGCAAATTAAAGTACTTTTTTCCTGCTTATTTTCTTTCCCACTCACTAACAAGTGTATTTTTCCAACCACATAGCTGTTTGCTCCCAATACTGTAAGTTCTCCTGTGCTTATGGTCTTATAGGAAATGGTCTTACTTTTAATAGCTGTGATTTCTACTATCACAGTTTTTACCATGCATCTTTACTAAGCATTTAAGTGGTCTACAGTACGTTCATGATTTTAATTTGTTTTCATGACCCCATTTCTGCCAAAAAGTTGGAAGGGTTAGTACAGTTCTTACAAGTTATAATAATGTGTTGGACAATTCTTAACACAATTCCAATAATTTCAAATCTCCTCAGTTGTTTTCCA
The DNA here is from genome assembly GCA_030014215.1 of Clariallabes teugelsi. NCBI lineage: Eukaryota > Metazoa > Chordata > Actinopteri > Siluriformes > Clariidae > Clariallabes > Clariallabes teugelsi. The sequence goes on from JAQMYG010000010.1 coordinate 15,417,042, forward strand.
TGCTTTGTGCGAGGTAATAATTTGGGCCTTTTGAAATGGATTGATGCAGCATTCTTTCAGCTGCTCCCTTTCAGAGGTCGCCACAGCGAATCATCTGCCTCCATCTAACCCTATCCTCTGCATCCTCTTCTCTTACTCCAACTAACTTCATGTCCGCTCTCAGTGCATCCATAAATCTCCTCTCTGGTCTTCCTGCCTGGCAGTTCCAACCTTCGCATCCTTCTACCGATATATTGACAATCTCTCCCCTGAACATGTTCAAACCACTTCAATATGTCCACTCTGACTTGAAACATGTCACATGGGTTGTTCATCTGATGGACTCATTCTTGATCCTATCCATCCTTGTCGCTCCTAAATAGAACCTCAACATCTTTATCTCTTCTACCTCCAACTTACAGCTCAGTCTGCTTAGCGGCATCATTAGATCTGATCATTCGGAGCTTTAGCTCGGAATATTTTAAGCTTAGCACCTAATATTTTCATCTTGAGTTTACTGAGCGTTCCTGGGAGTGTGTGTGTGTGTGTGTTTGTGGGGGTGGGGGGTGGGGGGGGTCAGTATTAAGGGGAACAATTATGTGCCGCAAGCAAAGCCGGATGACGCACAACGTCAAGAAAAGCTCCGGCTATAAAAGCCAATCTATCCCAGGGGCAAATCTAGCTTTTAATGTTATGTTACGAGCAAGTCAAGTTAGTGTTCTGTCAAAATAGCTTGTTAAAAATGCATAGAATGACAGCTAACTAAATCAGCACAGTTAATGCCATAACAGTCAGCTGTGAATTTGGGCTATGTGTTATATTTACAGTAGCTCATAACTCATGAACATTTGAAAGAAACCCTGAATTTTATGAATTGATATGGACCAATTGCATGTATAGCTTTTATTAATTATGAATTCTGTATGTAGTTAACATTTGGTTAACAGCACAAAGAAAGAGAGAAAGCAGGAAAGGAAAAAAGGGAGTGCAGGGTGAGTACATAGTTATATGCCTAATTCTCAGCATATTCTATTTTTCATTTTGTTTATGGTATGAAAATCATGTTACTTGTAGTAATAGCAATTCTAACATTGGTGTTTGTATATACTGTATTTATATCTAGGCTGAGCCCCTTAAGGATCTGCTATAATTTCGACAGAATCATAGAGGCGGTCATTTACTTCAGTATTGTTCATCATAACCTTAAATCTGGTTTATTATTAAATGTGGTTGGATAACACCGGAACTTTAAGCTTCTGGAGTCTCAAAAAGGGAAAAAAAAAAAACACTTCTGCCAAGTACTGTAGGGTGAATGAATATGCAACTAGAATTCTGACAGAAGCTTGCTGATGTTTTACCATTTTTATGCCCAATTTTTGGCAGTTATGATTATAAAATGAGTAACACCTATGATGGACTTTGCATAAAAATCAAAAATAAATGACACTTCTAAACAAATTAAGAGAGTCATCTGACATACCTTTTGCATTTGTCCAGCTCTTTATCTAGTGAGGAGGGAAAAGTGAGCATTAATCATGTCAAATTCTCAAATGTATTTTAAAATAAAACTCTTTTTGACATAGTTTGTGGTGGTTGATAATTATTTCATATTATCATAACATTATAATCAATTATTGTTTAATGATTTTAGTGTTTAGCTTATTTTATAAGATATTGATATTATTGTGAATCAGGTTTATTTCTATATTTAGACAAAAAGTATACGGTATGATCATAATCTTTGAACTTTTAAATTTTTTTTATAAAAAGCTACAATTAAATATTGAATATTAAAGTAAGAAAATATATTTCATGATTGAAATAAATACCATGTTATTTTCTGAACATTTACAAGTCATGTGTCTGTTATGTTAAAAATTATTTTGACATCAGCAAAAGTAATTTTGTAAAATGACCCATGAATGAATATTTTTTTGCCAGACAAAACCCTAAGTGCATTAAAACTTGTGCATCAAATTTTTTGGCTGTTTCCAGTATTATAGGTGTGCAATGTATTGTACTATATCATTTAAAATAATTATATAATAGTTATTGTAGTTTATAACCTACAGTTTTTTCCCTGCATTACCAATAGCAAACACAACATCCACCTAGAAAAATATTATACATTGATATGGATCAACTGCATGTATTGATTTAATAATTATAAATTCTTTATATGGTTGTAAACATTTGGTTGACAGAACAAAGAAAGAGAGAGAGGGAAGGGTGAACACAGCAAAAAAAAAAAAAGAGAAAGAGCGCAAGTATTCTATTTTTTCTTGGGACGAAAATCATGTTACATTACTGTAAAAAAAAAAAAAAAAAAAAAAAAAATAAGCCGCTTCAACATTTAAAAAGAACAAGTTGCACAGCTTTTTTACTGAACTTTTAGAGAAATTTGCTGGCCAAACTAAATATTTCACATTGCTGTTTATTTGACACAGTGTAACCAATTGTAATTCACAATTCAGGGTTGACTTTCTCTAGCCCAACTTTTCATCTCCTCAAAAAAGTAAATACTGTAAGTCTCCCGTTTTTAGCTCAGTGATGTAGTTGTTTCAAGTTCAAGACTGTTTTTCTATTTAAAAAAAAAAAAAACTGGCCTAATAATACCCCAACAATTAAAACACACACTTGAAAAACTTTGATCTGCATAAACCAGGAGAATACTGAAACAACTGTGATATTCTCTTTTTTTTTAAACATTTTTTTTACTCATTTTGAGTAAAGATCAATAAAATATATGGATAACACCAGATGCTTTCATATTACAATATAGCCATTTTTAAAAGTAGCAAAGATTTGACTTTTATATGAATGTGTCAGACACAAAAAAGAGTCTCTATGAGAACAAGATTTTGTTTCTCAACATTGTGATTCTGAGGGGAGCATGTCTCTCCAAATCCCATAATAATCGTTTGGCTTCATACAGTGGGTGTATGTCCAGTCCTATTGGAATTCAATGTTCAGAGCACAGGCCTGTTCAAACATCGCTCCTAAAGTTAGTCACCCAGGCCCTCATTCAACATTTATCTGTTGCTAGCAGTTCAAATATTGATTTTAAAATTTGACTTGACATTTTGTATATAATAATAATAATAATAATAATAAATTAAATAAGTATAGTGTCTTGCTATAAAGCCTTAATATTAATTATTATTTTGTTATCTTTAATAATGTTTATTATTATAATTCTAAGGATCTGAGGATTCTCTCTGGGTGTTTCCTGTATTACAGATGTGCAATGCACAATAATACTGTACTTTCCCATACGTTCATGATGAGTCTATAGTAAACTTCTCATCGCAACAGTAGTGTAGTGACCGCTCCGGTTATTGTATGACTATCAAATGCCTCCCTCTTCCTATTTAAGTGCACTCACACAGACTGTAAGGTTTGCACTAGGTAGTGCGCTTTGGGACCAATTAGGGAGCCGTTTGGGATTCGGCTTGAGCGCGCTCTAAAACACACACGGGGCGGAATGACGTGAAGCCAGGAGGAGAGAAGATCGCGTTCAGACCGAGGAGCGATGTCGCTGAAGCTCGGATCGGAGCCGTGCGGTGATTAAATCATCAGGTATTTCTATTATTATTATTACGGTTATAAGGAAATAGATCGGGGACAAATGTCGCGTCAGGTACGAGACTAGAGCGCGCGCGGCAGTCTGTAGGTCTGTATCCTTACATCGGGTTTTTATTTTTATTTTATTCAATCTCATTGAGCTGGACATGACCGAGGAGCGTGTTTTGGATAAATCAAGACGTGGTTTTATGGTGTTCTGATGATGACCATGATGATGATGATGATGATGAAGGTTTCTGAAGACTGACAGGTACAGTAAGGGTAAACCTTTCAGCCATTTTCAGCTTCGTTTTATACAGAATAAGTTATGCATGTTTAGGCGCTTGTTTCTGCATTTTGTTCGGTGATTAAAAAAAAAAAAAAAAGTTTATGAACTATTAATTAATCTAATTGCACGTGCTTGTGTATGCTCATGATGCCTGTCTGTAATTTACACTGTCAAACCGGGTGGCTCAAAAGGGTTAATAATAACAATCTAAAACAATATTTTTATTTGTCATACCCAGTGATTGCGTGCGCACGTTTTTTTTATTATTATTATTATTATTTATTTATTTATTTATTTTTTTAATCATTAGGGCGCCTGGATTTGTCTTGTGTTTCATTTTCAAAGCATGCGAAATAAATTCCTTTGAGGTGTTAGAGAGATCAGGCTGATCCCAGGTCAGGGACACCCCGTGTGTATGTGAATGTAGCCCCACTGCACGGATGTGTCACGTCAAAGCGGAGCAAAGAACACAGGAGTTAGACGGTTTCCTTATCGCTAAGGTGGTGCTTTTAAGGGGGGAATCTTTCACCTGCGAGGAAATGACGAGATTTGAATTGACTCAAGGTGTGAAGTTGCGTTTAAGACGCGAGAAAGTGCTGCGTCTTGTCAGTTAACTTGGTGTCCGGGTTTGATTTCTCTGTAGCACTTTGTTATCAGAACATTCTAGATGGAAAATAATGACATTAAACCTCGCGGCTCGGATCGAAAGATTGGTGTGCGTGCGCGCGGGCGCGCGCGCGTGTTCGTTCGAAAAACCGCAACCGATCGTTTTTACCCAGAAGTTCTTATCAGCCTGGAAATCAGCATCTCAACTGCAGATCCATAATCATGATTGAGAGTGAATTGGCATGCATTGGCATGCACTGCAAACTGCACCAAATGTTCATAAATATTTGGGTGAGACATTTTTGTTTTGCTGTGGTTTTGCTTCTGTCTGTAAAAAAAAAAAAAAAAAAAGCAATCAACATGTTGTTACAATTGTACACTTTCAGCTTTAATTTAAAGAGTTTAACAAAAACCCTGCATTCATTTAGCATTTTTCCTCCAATGTCAATTTTTACAGGATTAAATATGATTCTACCGTCCGGCTTCGAGTCTCTCTGGTCTGTGTGTGCATGCACATTAGGTTAATTGGCGTTCCCAAATTGCCCTTAGTGTGTGAATGAATGAGTGTGTGTGTGTGTGTGCCTGCGATGGATTGGCACCCCTTCCACAGTGCACCCAACCTCGATCCTCAAGTCTCCTGGAATAGGATCCAAGCTCAGTGCGACCCTGTTTACAAGATAAAGCGGTATAGACGATAAGTGATTGAGTGACAGAATGAGTGAGAAGTGTTGGCATGGTGGCATAGTGGTTAGCACTGTGGCTAACTCCAAGGGTCTGTGGGCATGTTTGCATGTTCTCTGCAGTGCTTGGTGGGTTTCCTCCCACAGTCAAAAGACATGCAGATTGGCGTTCCCAAATTGCCTGTAGTGTGTGTGTGTGTGTGTAGTGTGTGCACTGTGATAGATTGCCACCCTATCCAGGGTGTACCCCATCTCATGCCCTAAGTCTACTGAGACAAGTTCTGGGCCACCCACAAACCTGTACACAGAATTAGTGGTATAGAAGATGATTGAAGATGAAAGAATTGATACTTGCAAAACACAGTTTCCTCCATTGCAATGTTTTGCCAGGATTTTGCTGCAGCTGACCTCAGCTCCTGCTTGTTTGTGTCTTTCTATCTTTAGTTTTGTCTTCAGTAAGCGAAAAGCAGCTTAATTTGGTCGAGGTCAGGTGAGCATACCGTTTCTTTGCTTTGGGATGTTATTGGTTTGTTATCAATCTGTAGTGTGAAGCGCAGAATTATCAGCTTTTCAGCATATGAAACAATCTGAATTGAAACTATAGTTCTATACACTCTGGAATACATCCTGCTACTTTTATCAGCAGTCGGGTCATCAATACACACCAGTGACCCAGTTCCTCTGGCAGCCATGCAAGAACATTGCCTCCACCAGATGATGTGATACTGTAGGTTTGAGGGTTTGATTCCCACCTCAGGTGTGCGTAGAGTTCTCCCCATGCTTAGTGGGTTTCCTCCATGTACTCGAGTTTCCACCCACAGTCCACTTCCAAAGTCCCTATAGTGTGTGAGTGAGTATGCTTAGTGCCTTGAGTACTTTTTGGTTGCCCTGTGTACCCAGCCTCGTGCCCCAGGGATTGGCTCCAGGTTTCTGATTTAGCTGAACCTTTTATCGTAACAAAGAACAAATTCCTTTATACATGTATTCAGATTTTTTGTTTTTGCTTTAAGATAATAACAGAAAAATGTTTTTTAAGCCTTGGGCTCGTAGTTCCTCAGGGTTGTATCTGGAACCCATTTCTGATTGCAAACACCTTTGAAGGGACATTATATAAATCCTTACAATGTTCTAGAATTTTCAAAAAGTGGAAGTTTGAAGCTTGAACATACATCACGGAAAGATGCATGATAAGTGATAAAAACAAAATGTTGGATTACATCAAAATTATACTTAACACATCATAGCAAGCACGTGCAAAGATAGACTCCAGGTGGAGCAGAGATGGTCCCTGGCCCTTTGACTTTTTCCCTCTGACTCGATAAGGGCCTCTTTAACGGGACTGATTTAATGTTATATTATATCTTATATCATATTTTATATTAAAATTTAAATGATCATTTAATGGAAAATTTTGTTACAATACTGACAACTGTATTTGAGTTCTAATTCTGTGATATTGCATTAGACCCTTCCCTTGCCCATCCCCTGTCGATTTGCATGCCACAGCAACCAAATCATGCAGATCAAGCACCCTACAGACCGACAGTCTCACACACCCCACAGACTGCGTGAATTTGCAACAGACAGGTAACAATATTGTGCCCTAAGCCAGTAGCCCAAGTCAGTAGACAAAATCTAATGTAACTGCTAATACTGTACATCCAGCAGCAGCGACTGTGCGGAGAAGAGGTGATCAGTAAAGCAGGATAGGTGGTACAACATAAGCCGTAGACAGAAGAAAACACAAAATTGGTCTGAGTTTATTTAGCAGAATAATGTTGTAGCTCATTTTCTCTGAGACTCAGCGTGATTAGCCTCGACCCGAAGAGCCGTTTTTCTCGCCCACCAACGAATGTGCCATTCTGGTTGACTGGTCATGTATTAATTGGTCAATACTCCAAGACCATTGTCAATGTGTAAAAGATGAGTACTATTTTGTTCTAGAAAATATTTAATCTCCATTGCACAGTTGATATTGAGATGTGTCTGCTACTTACAGTGGCTTGCAAAAGTATTCGGCCCCCTTGAACTTTTCCACATTTTGTCACATTACAGTCACAAACATGAATCA
>JAQMYG010000010.1:15457114-15467778 GCA_030014215.1 Clariallabes teugelsi
GGGACTCAAATCCTGCAGTGCCAGACGTGTCCCCCTGCTTAAGCCAGTACATGTCCAGGCCCGTCTGAAGTTTGCTACAGAGAATTTGGATGATCCAGAAGAGGATTGGGAGAATGTCATATGGTCAGATGAAACCAAAATAGAACTTCGTTTTTGGAGGAGAAAGAATGCTGAGTTGCATCCAAAGAACATCATATCTACTGTGAAGCATGGGGGTGGAAACATCATGCTTTGGGGATGTATCTTGGCAAAGGACCAGGACGACTGATCCGTGTAAAGAAAAGAATGAATAGGGCCATGTATCGTGAGATTTTGAGTGAAATACTTATATACAAATACTTATTTTTCACCATAATTTGAAAATAAATTCTCTAAAAATCCTACAATGTGATTTTCTAGATTTTGTGTTCTTATTTTGTCTCTCATAGTTGAGGTATACCTATGATGAAAATTACAGACCTCTCTCATCTTCTTAAGTGGGAGAACTTGCACAGTTGGTGGCTGACTAAATACTTTTAGCCACACTATATATATATTTCAACCACCTCTTTAATACATTTATAATTTTCCATTTCCATTGTTTTTGTCCCCTTACTGTATTTCTCTCTCTACCTCTCTTTTCCTTTAGAAAGGCAAGATGGATGAAATTAATCAGCACTTTTCCTCCCTGCAAGGCTACAAAGTACCACATTACTGTGGGGAGTCAGTGTACGAGGTCAGCATGGATGAAGGCATCTCTTTATCCCAAAGGAGCTCCATGTCTAGCATCCAAGAAGTTAGCGAGATCCAAGGCATACAAAGCCCTGCCTGCACCGAAGAACAACAACTACTCCAAACCCCTGACAGTCCCAATCCGTACTGTCAAGACCCCTCCTACTCTACGAAAGAGTCTTCAGAGGTGACCATGAGCCCTGAAACCCTTTTGTGGGCTTGGCCAGTGAAAAGCAACATGCAGCCCAAGTTGCTCTCGTTCCCAGGTATGGATTACAGCATGATTATAGGCCCTGGCCCTAAAAGTACCAATGCTCCCACTGCTCAGGAATTCTACACCTGTGTGCATGGAGTAACCGAGGACGAGATGGTGCAGCTGGTGCCCTGTATGTCAGATTTACTCAAAGGCTCTCCATATTTTGACCTAAAGGATAAACCAGAGGAGGACACGGAGAAGCTCAGCCAGTTAACAGCATACTTGGAGAAACGGGAAGAGCTTCAAACCAATGAAATAAGGTTTTGCGCAGGAGAGGAGAAGCCGAACGAGTACGTTGTGCCTTTGTTACCCCAACCAACAGACAGGAGCTAAACGATGAATCCATGAACAGCTATCAAAAGTTTCTGTGACAGAACTCTGAAAAAGAAATCAGGTTTAGACCGAAATTGGGTTGTATTGCGTTGGCCACCTTCATTTTAAGGTGGTGTAATTATTTTAATGTGGCCACTAGGTGGTGTAATTATTATGCTTTCGGATTATTCATCCTTACCTCTTTTTGCAAAACTTGTTAGAGCCAGTACATGTCCAGGCCCGTCTGAAGACCTGTTAGAGCGATATCTCAGAAACAAATGGTTGAAAGTTTCTAGAATTCATATCAAACTATCACTCATTAGATTTTGAAATTGATCCAAACAGGTTCACAATCACAGCAACAATTCTTGTTTGCAGAACATTTTAAACCCTTTGCAGGCGAGCAATTTAGTACATTATTACCAAGATAGATTAGTATCGTTGGCAGCACAGCCAACACCACTGGTTGCCCTACCTGTTTGGATCTCAGTATCTAATTAGATACGGATAATCATAATTATCCGTGACTTTTTTAATGGGAACATGATCTCAAAGCTGAGAAAAAGCACACATCTTTAGGCAGACTGGCTGATTTTAACGAGGGATTGTCAAACCCGCTGTTTGCCTATTGTGATCTATGCCCATGGTTCCCAACCTGGGGTCCATGCCCTCCTCAGGGGGGGCGAAAATGCAGGGTGTGTTACAAGCCTTTGTCGCTCTAAAGTTATGAGGTTGTTGGAATGTTGAACAAGATGGATAGGCTCCATAGTTACACAATTACAGTATAATAAAAAAATAAAATATATATTATTTTTCTGAGCTGGTATGGGTTGTAGCAAGGAGGGGCTCAGCTCTTCTTAAATCCAAGCAGGAGATCTCCAAGGAAAAATGCAGCATTTAAACTTAAATAAGACTTAAATAATCATTTACACTTTAGTTTGGTATATCATATTTAGGTCACATTTCTTACATTTAGCTGAATTTTGGTCCAAACCCAATTTTTCACTCTTTTTCCAGAGTTGAGAAATTTTCATTGCTTTCTTTTCATCTCACCTGATGTACAGTATTGTTGAGTAGTCTTAAGGCGCAGCTAATTTTTTTTCATATTAAATTTTTAAAAAAAAAGCCCTATGATGGATTGCCACCCTGTCCAGGGTGTACCCTGTCCCGTGCCCTAAGCCTCCTGGGATAGGCTCCAGGTCCCCGTGACCCTGAATGCAGGATAAAGCGATATAGAAGATGAGTAAGTAAATTAAAAAATTTTTGAAAAACCTTTCTTTCAGCTGCTCTCATCAAGGAGTCACCCCAGCCTCACACAACTTGGCACAGGTTTTACACCGGTTACCCTTCCTGACACAACCACTCCATTTTTCTCCAGGCTTGAGACTGGGATTGCATCTAGTGGCTGCGTAGTATGGGGTATGAGGAATGGCAATACACTGATGGTGGGGCTCGAACCCAGATCCTCAGATCCCCAAATCAACAACCTATCACATTAGCCACCTGAGACCAAATGTTTTACTGCAACAGGCTGCAAAGTGCCTAAAGATACATTTAAAAAATTGTAATAACCTCAGCAGCGACCTCATCTCTCGTCTGTTCCAACCAACCATCATCAGTATACTAATCACCAGCCTGATCATCTGTCATCATCATCCGCACCTGTTTCTCGCTGGTTCTTGCCTTAAGTTGGATCGTTTTAATGTTTGAATGATTCGTAGGTCACTGTGACAAAAGCATTCTCTGAAAGCTGGTCATGTGCAGGGACTTGACTGAAAATGAGAGCCAAAAGCTTCGGGTCCTTCATGAAGCCTGGAGAACTCGTCCTTGAGACTACATTAAAAAATACAAGGACGTCTGGCTCTTTGGAAGCAAACTATGAAGAAATGTGGGTTGGCTCATGACTTTTGGAGAGTACAGTATATCAAGGACATAAGCACAACATGAAAAGTGCAAATAGATGTAAACACTTTTTTTTTTTTTTTTTTGTAATGTTCAGATCTGTTTATATTATAAATATAAAAAACTGTGTCACATTTTAGATTCAAGAAACAAAGAGACTGGTTGAACACGTATGCCGTTTGCTCAGGTTCTAACTGTCGATAAAGTTCTAAGATAGATGTAGGATATAGACTATAGAGTATTGGATGGGAAATTGGATATTGGGTCATTCAATACAACGTGTGAGTGCATGCATGAGACAATCCAAGAAAGTAACACAATATTTACATGATAAATGTAGCCATCTTACCCTGGAATCTTCTGCACAAGTTTCTACAAGTTCGGGAATGGTTTCAAATTGTCAGGGAACTGGCTTTTATACGGTACATTGTCTGTTCAAAATGGAACTTTTGATTGTACAGAATGACAAAACAGTTCTGAGAGTAAAACCTCATTTTATTTCTCTACACTAATGCACTTCTCAGTGTTTCACTAGTGCTTGGATGTCATCAATGTAGAGCCATGATCAGACTACCTGAAACCCTGGCCTCTCAAGAACTCCTTTAATGGCCCAAACCTTGAATTGAGGGCAGGAGTGTACGAGGGATGTGGATGTGGCAATAACTCCCAGTGGTGGCTAGTATGAGGTCAGGCATTGTCCTGCAATGATAGAACGCCTTTGATAATCAAACCCGGTTGTTGTTGTTTCTTTCATTAAGGAAATGGGGCATTAGAGTTCTTGGGAGGCCAGTGTGTCAGTGACGTTAAGCACGGCTCCTGAGTGCTGAGAAAACTTTGATGGTATCCAAAACTTTGATGGTATTACGCGTTCTGTTATTCTGCACAATCACAAGTTTCGACTTGCTCACCCCTTCTAAAAAAAAGTATTGTTCATTGCAGATTTGACGTCGAACAGGTCGACCTTAATCTGAACTGGATCAAACCAGAACGCTGTACAGAATTCATTCATGAGCTCAGGATTAAATCCAGAACCCTGGTCCTGTGAGGCAGCAATGCTGTTCTCTACCGTGATGACAATCATTAAAGATTATTACAAAATGTGACATGTTCTTATGCTTAAATGAAAGTCTTTAAATATAAAGTCAAATATTTCAGGCAAAACACTCAACTCCAATTTTCGCAACAACAACCAAAGTGATATAAATATAAATATAGTTTCGATTATATAATTCGGATTATTGTTGTTTTTTTGTTGTATGAAGCATTTTCTGTTTCCAAATGATCTATTTTTAGTGAAAAATCTATAAAATAGATTTTGTGTTAATGGACCACGTGCAAGTGATGGGATCTTGATTTTCTTAGGCGTGAAAAAGACAGTTTTATATCAGGATGCCAAAAGACAATTAAAAAAAAAGAGATACCCCAAAGAGGCTAGGAACATCCTGAGAGTGGTGGGAGAGACACGACATGAAGTGATAATAAGATTTATAATAAGATTTCAGGACTTGGTTTAATAAAATATCGCTTTTACACTACTTAGGATGCAACCTTGAGTATTAACTGATACCGATATCCATCTGATATTGTTTTCTTTATAAACGACTACTGTTTACTATCTACGAGAGGCGTTCAAGTCAATCCGGGACTTGTGATGAAATGTTTTGTGAACGAAGGCATAAAAACGGTTAACATTTTCAGAATGTTGACCGACTTCTTTTAAAGTGGAAACAGAAACGGCCGATCTTTATCTGGCGGTAAAAAAAATCTGATTTTAATCAGAATCCCTTCCTTGGAAAGTGGATGGTGTGTGAGATGGGCTGCATTCCATTCCAAAGTGTACTTAAACTGTACTCCCTGCACTCTATTGAGGGACTGTCTGTTAACCGAACCACCCATGGCAAAATTGCTCCATTCTGCACGGTCGCCACATCACCCTCCCTGTACAATTTCCACATGATTGGGCCATTAAAGGAGTTCTTGGGAGGCCAGCGTACTGATCTTTGCTCTGGCGTACTGAGGAAACTTTCTACCTTGATGGTATCCAAGCACTAATAGAAAACAGTTTTTGCTCTCATAACTGTGTTCTGTTATTCCACACAATCAAAAGTCACGGTTTAACTTGAACGACTTTTTTTTTTTTCTTAGCAAATATAATGAAATATAATAAAGTATAAAGCATAACTACTGTACAGTAGCCTCAATCATAACAAAAGAAAAAAAAAATCAAGTCGCTTAGAATTTCCATCTGCGCAAATTTTTTTTTTTCCCAGAATCCAACTGCAGTCTTTGCTGCTATTTATTACGGGATATTTCATCAAGCTATGATCAATATATGATTTGTTTCTCCAATATCCAATCCACCATGTTATGCAGGTATTAGCCAGACTGTCCCATCTGTAGTGGGAATTAAAAGCTATGGAACAGTAATATGTTCAGTGCGTTTCCGACTTGAACCAAGCATAAGCGTAAACATTGTAACATGGAAGTCAGTCCTGACATGCACCCATTATTTTTTTGAATAAATTCCTGACAGAGAGGGGAGCACTTAGTGAAAATGCCTATACTGTATCATATAATCATAGTACAAAGCGTGTTATATAAAAATCATATATATTACTATAGTACGTATTACTACATAATATTATCTGCATTTTCTATACGAGATCCGAGCTATGCAGGAAATTCCCCTAAACCAGCTTGACAGATGTCCTCAGAAACCTACTAATGATTGTTGTTTAGAAGTAGATAAAATCAGTGGGCTTGTTTTTTTGCCATGCACTTACTGTATACTGTATATGTTATGCGGGTCGTTCGGCTAAACGGAGCACTGTGTTATCAATGCAAGCAATTTTTGCTGTTTTAAATGTTGAATTGTTTTTTTTTTATTTATGATGTATGATCTTCATTTAGTTTTTTCTTACGAGTCGCTCTTTTCTCTTTCCTTTTTTTCGCCTTGTTGTACCAATCCACTCTTTTTGAGTGCCACGCTGTGATGTCATGTGACTCGTGGCGTGTTGTGCTGCTTAGACATGTTCGTGCCTTTATTGTGACACACAAAAATGAAATGAGAAAATACCTAAGGGGACATGGACACAAATTTATATATTGTGCATTTACTGTATATTAGATGGATGTGTAAATATATATATATATATATATATATATATATATGTATTTTTGGAATGTCTTTTAAGAGAAGATTAGTCCTATTTTTGTTTCCAAAGCACTTTCCCAGGATTGAAATAAAGAGTTTAAACACATGGCCTTCAGATGCAGGGGACACATTGTGGTGTGGATACTCTTAATACATAAACACACACTCTTTCACACACACCATACAGTAAAAGCTGTGCCTTCATACTAAGGTTTTTCACCAGCAGATGGAACCACTTGTAACATAATGACTTGGACTACACACACTACGAGTCCAAAGGATCAAAGCAAGCAAGTATTATTTTTGATGTTGTGTTGTTGTTTTTGTTGTTCTTTTAATTATTATTGCATTGTATAAATAAGACAATTTGAGAATAATCGTTTGTAAAAAAAATTCGATTTTAATATTCGAAAATCATTTTAACCTAATATTTTTGTCAAGTCTACATCGTCCAGCAATCAGTACATACAGTATAACACCACTTAACAACAATCAAAGGCCAAAGGACCCATGACACATGTTTAAACTCAACCACATTACTGATGACGCCCAGCTGGACAGTACATAAGGACACACAGTCATTGTGAAGTATACACCGATCAGCCATAACATTAAAACCACCCAGTATTTGGGTTTCCTTTTATCACTGAGGCAGGACCTCTGGGGGTCTTGGACCAGGACCTTGGCAGCAGATCCATTGGGTGTTGATCGACTTTGTCCAGCACATCATGTGGGTGTTCAATCAGACGGGGATCTGGGGAGTTTTGAGGACTCTTTGCCTGCAGCAAGCTGTGGTTCACTGGGTGTTCTGGTGCCTTTCTTTTGTGGGACGAGACCACAGAAAAGATGTGCATGGATGAGTCTTGGGTCCCCATGATGCTGTCAACAGTAGTTGATCAATGCTGTTTAGTTCACCTGCAGTGGTGTTGATGTTATGGCTGATCGGTGTACACTGTGTATTGTTGTATCGATCATTATCACACCTTACCTCTCTGATTTTCAGTTTGTTTCTGGTTTCCTTGGCTTTGCTCTTTGCCTAGTGCAGCTAATGTTACATAGCCTAACCTTCGCCTGTTCACTGACCTTGTTGGTTGTTTGTGTTTCACATTTCGGATTTGCCGCAAGCTTGCTTAATAAAACGTTTGTTCACCAGCACCTTCGTCTATGTCTGCCACCTGATAGTACTGTAAACATGTTGACTGTATAGTATGTTGACAATGTAGATGTTCCACAGTAACTCCTAATATGAGATGAAGCATGACAAGCTTATAGGAATAGCTATTAACCTATGACAGCAGATTTCTTTTTTTATCTTTGCATTTATCATAAAACGAATATATTCCTGAGTAGTATCCTTCTGAATAGAAATATCCACCATGACACTGTAAACAACATGTACCTGTTCGCTTTCATGCCACCTGAGTCATCAGTCAATCAAGCCTTTAGAGCAGTGTCTCTCAAAGTGTGTTCTGGGGTCTCACAGGAATTTGTAAAGTATAACCTGTGATTTTCTTTACTGTATAATTACTATACAGAACACTCTTATTACATTGCTTATTGTGTCCTTATAGTTATCATATTAATATATCAAACCACACGTTTAAAGCAGGGGAAACCGGCACTAAGGAAGAACCACGCAGGAGGATTTTGAGAGTCGGGGTCAACGATGGCGCCATCGCATCGCTTGTGATTGAGTAACTCTACCAACTTGAGCAGTTTGAACAACTTATGTTAATTAATTACAAAGGCCCGCCTACATTTGCAATACTTACAGTACAGCCCTTGTGTATATATACAGTATATACAGTGTTTCACAAGACGAGCAAAAATCGTAAATAAATTTTAACTCGGTAAACGAGCGACGTCTTGAAATACGAGCAGTATTATGAGTAATCGTCTCCCATGTGTGTGTGTGTGTTTGCACGCTTGTGTGAGTGAGATTCTCTATCAGTAAATTGGTGTGTGTGTGTGTGTGTGTGTGAGTGAAATTCTCTATCAGTAAATTGGTGTGTGCGTATGTGTGTGTGTTTGCATATGTGTGTGTGTGTGTGTGTGTGTGTGCACGCTTGAGTGAGATTCTCTATCAGTAAAATGGTGTGTGTGTGTGTGTGTGTGTGTGTGTGTGTGAAATTCATCCTACACAGTAGCCCCCTTCCTGTGTGATTGTGTGAGTGAGTGAGTGAGAGGGCTTAGTGTCTAGCACTGTCTGTCGCCTGGCACCAAAAGGGTTGATGGTTCCATTCCCGAATCGGGTCTGTGTGCATGGAGTTTGCATCTTCTCCCGATGCTCGGTCAGTTTCCTCCGGGTACTCCAGTTTCCTCCCACAGTCCAAAGACATGCAGATGAGGCTAATTGGAGTCCCAAATTGCCTGTAGTGTGTCAATGAGTGTGTGTATGTTGTCCTGAGGTCCTACCACGACTAGCTGGCATTTTTTTCTTTCTGCATTCCACTGTATAAATAGCACAACAACACCACAGTCATCATGACCTACTGACCTCTCTCTCGGACCTCGCTCATAAACACAGACACATATTCTATCACTAATCTTATATTTCTACAGTAGATCGCATAGTACCTCTGAATCTACAGAACATACTGTACCACTAACCATAACCACATGGTCACAAGTTCATTCGTAGCACAACAAAGCAAAAGAACTTAAATAAGATATAAGATGCTTAGGTTGACGTTACAGCTTCAGTTCTCAGTTTGAAAGCTATCCTTTAGTAAGTCTCCACTGCGGTGGTTAATTACTGTTTATATTCACTTATGCTGTGATCACCCTTATGGAAAAAAATATATGGCAATATACAGTATTGTAAAATATAATGCAAAATATTAAATAATACATTTCAATATATAGGATGCCAGTGCTTATATTTATCAGTATATTGCAATAGATGAATGGACCACATATGGATATTTATATTGCAATGACGACAAAAAATACAGTACACACACTTTTACTTTGTTGGTGTGCTCTGATTAATTTCTATAAAGTCTATTTTGTTCGAACTGCATTAACATATAAGTATATTGTACAAAAATCACATTCAATCAAATTCAACATATTATGATGTATATTGGTGAATTTAAAATTACATACATTATGATATACGTTTAAATAAATGTAATATATTAATACGCCATATTATTCTGTATAATGTGAATATATTTTTGTATATGAATATCTTTTTTTCTGTTAATTATTAGCTAGTATCCAGTCAGTGTAGCAACGAGGAATATTAACATTATGAAATATTTTTAATTTACCAGTAGATCAGAACAATAAATCATTTCATATATTGACAGTTAATACAGTATATAGGCCTTTAAGTAAACATTTCCCATTATAAACAAACATTTTCCTTATAAATCTGGGACTGATTCTATTTTTTTATTGAGCTCACTTTGAAAGCTTTAAATACTTTAGAAAAAAACTACCAGGCAAAGTCGAGTTGTATATCAGAACTCCCTGTGTGTGTGTGTGTGTGTGTGTGTGTCATCATCTACATTACACTCTACCCCCGTCATGCCAAGTCTGCAGTGAGTGGCCGTCAGTCTTTACGGTGACAGGATCTCTAAATTTAGACGTCCACTATCCGCCTGGCTCACACTCTCACAGTCCAGCAGCACTGCGGCCTCAGAACTTCAACCCTCTACTCGGGTAAGAGATTTGATCTTTTATTCACTTCTTGTAATCCAAGGGGGAATTACTGTACTGTAGATGTCAGGGACGGTAAAGACAGCAGTGAATAAATTTCTCTTTATTTGATACTTTTTTCTCTTTCTGTCATGGACTCCCCACTGTTCTAGAATGGTCTTATCAGCTGTCCCTGTGCTACATATAGACACTAAGACTCACACACTCTGACGAACTCACAAACACAACCCGAGGAGACTGAAGTTTAAACCACATTCGATCAGGTTTATAAAATCAGTTTGATCTGAAAAAAAAGTCAGTTAACATTAAATTGTGTTATTTAACATAGAATTTTAGAGCTGGTTATTCTTTTTAAACAATATGTGGTACATTATCACTGTTAATTACTTTCCAGTACCTTATGAGAAAAAAATGTTGTAATTTCCCTTTAAAATTATTTTATCCAATCTAAAAATTAAAAAAAAGGTTAGAAGAGGCAGACGTCATTAAGTTGTTTACACTCCAGAAGTGTATTGCACTACGTTGACCAACACTTTGTTAGTGACTCAATCACTAGGCTTTATATCATTTACTCTAAAAATAACTTTTTGTTTTTGTATTTTTGCTATAAAGTAATGTATTTCTGGCCAGGGATTTATAACACCTGTATATTGCAATATAAAA
>JAQMYG010000010.1:15512468-15530760 GCA_030014215.1 Clariallabes teugelsi
AGATCTGTAAAGTTATTTGGATTTTTACAACATTATTGTTGAAATACACAGTCCTGAAAAAGGGGCGTTTCTTTTTTGCTGAGTATATATAGCTTGTGTAATGAGTGAAGCTGAGTGACATCCTTACTTTCTCCCGCAGATACAGCACGGTGATCACAATGCCGTAGATTAACAGGAACACGTCCAGGATGTAGCAGAATTTGGGATCATTCAGTGACGCCTCTGTGAGAGTGAGAGAAAATATTCAGTCTTACATTTATATTCAGAATTTTTATGGCTTTGTCAGTCGCAGCTCATAACATTAAATTACATTATAACAGGAGACATCACCAAAACATCAGGTTAACTGGAGTCGTCCATCCATCCATCCATCCATCTATCCATCTAGGAACCTCTGTAGTCCAACTAGGGACCGTATAATGGTGATTATTGTATTTATTCCCATCTTATATGACTGTGATAGGTCAACATTCACACACAACAGGAAGTTTGGGAACGCCACTTAGCCTAATCTGCATGTCTTTGTACTGTGGGAGGAAACCGGAGAACCCAGAGGAAACCCACCAAGCACATGAAGAGCATGCAAACTTCATGCACGCAGTAATTGAACCCGGGACCTGGAGGTGCATGCCGACAGTGCTAACCCCTAAGCTACCATGCAAGTTGGTGAGTCTATAGCAGCTTGAGTGGCAAAATTAAAGTATGTCAGTTTTAATCTTGGAAAAAAAAAAAGAAAAAAAAAAAAAAAGAGATACCAGCTCTAAAGTTTGCATCCTTCGTGGTTTCTAAGTGGAAAATGAAAACGTATGCCTGGTTTAAAATTTATCTATAAATCACCCCCAGTGTTACTACCACAGTCGAGGTAAAGCATTTGCACTTGAATCAATGAGTATATATTCAAATGATCTAATATTACAACCTGCCTCAGTTCACACAGAGTACCGAGTCCTACCCTAATGATTACTCTGTAAACATGAACACTAGATGTTAATGCACATGCAGACTCAGACCCATAAAACACCCCACAGAGAGATATACACACACACACACATATATATAGTCAGGCAAGGTGCAAGCTCGGGGTGTGTGATTCACTGAGCCTTCTGTGGTCTGTGTGACATGCACAGTTTCGAGTTTCTAGTTCAGTGGTTTCCTCAGCTGCAGTTCTCTCCGAGCCAAAGAGCTAAGGTGGTGTAACTGACTGCGCGTGCATGTGCGTGTATGTGTGTGTGAGAGAGAGAAAAAAGAGAGAGAGAGAGAGAGAGAGAGAGAGAGAGAGAGAGAGAGTAGGAGGAAGGTTGATGTGGGACATACGTATTTACAACATACACCTACTCAGAAACATGCTGACTGATTTTCGAAGCGATAAAACACCAGGTAGTAGTTGGTTAAAAAAAAAAAAAAGTGCCCGTGTACAAATAAAGATTTTTGCATTAACTGTTAAATGTTTTGAAATCGTTTAAAAAATTATATATATATAAATGTATACATATTATAAATGAGGAATGGGATGTAAATTTGCATAAATAATTGTATTTATATTAATAAAGTGATTATACCCTCTCATTAAACAGTGTTGTGAGAAAAACTCCCTTTAGTTCGCCATACTATAATCCCCTGCTACACTAATGCACTTATCCCAATGTTTCACTAGTGCTTGGATACCATGAAGGAGCCATGATCGGACTGCATGTCTGATTCACCTCTGGAACGCTGGCCTCCAGGGAACTCCTTTACTGGCACAAACATGTGGAAATTGCTTGGAGTGATGTCAGGACTGTATGAGGGATGTGGCAGAAACTTCCAGCTAAGTTCCTGTAATGTGTAGAGGGCAGTATGAGCTTGTGCATCGTCCTTCTGGTGATCAAACCAAGCCGTTTTTTTCATTAAGGAAAAGGGCCGTTAAAGGGGTTCCTGAGAGGTGAGAATTTCAGCAGTAATGATCACATAAAGCAGGCAGTCCGATCATGGGGCCTGTTTACTGAGAAAACACCACCAGGTTGTACCTTGATTGTGTCCAAGCACTAGTGAAACACTGGGATAAGTGTCTTAATGTATAAAGAAATAAAAGGAGTTTTTAACTCTCATAACTGTGTTCTGTTATTCTGCGCAAATCAAATCAAAAGTCCTGGTTTGACTTGAACGCCACTCGTACAATTACACTGTTCAATAATTTTCAGTTTAAATAATTCATTCACTTGAATGAATGTGCAAAGTTATGGAATGCAAGTTTCACAATCTCTTGCATTTTGTCCAGCGTTGTGATTCATACTTTATCCAAGAGTTTAAAATATAGAGGTTGGATGTTATGCTACGGGATGTTAAAATGTTGACTACATAAAGGAAGCTTCTGTTTAAAAAAAAAAAAAAATAATAATAATAATAATATTTTGTTTCTTACTGCAGTTACCATTAAAAACTTTGCCTTTAGGTTTTAATATTATTATTATCAAAAGCAAAACTATACATCTCAGTTATGTATGACATTCCTGTAATAGTATTATTAGTAATCTGCTCACTGCAATAAGCACAAGTTGTTTTTTTTTAGAAAAAGTCTTGAAAAAGTTTGAAAAGCTCATTCTTGGCGAAGTACAAGACCCTGAGATTACACTTCCCTTCATTCTGAAGTTTCTGACATGACTTGCATATTTAAAAAAATTAGGGTGTTCCTAATAAAGTGTCCCATCAGTGTCCATCACCCAGAAGGAAACATCTCGTTTTAATCGTGTGACGGCTCAGGTTCATCACATTTCATTTCGTCCATCTGCATTTAGATTACAAACTGAAATGCGTCTGTAAAGTGTTGGACATCTCCAGACAGACTGACTGTGATTGACAGACCTGACCACTGAACTTCCCATGGGCATTAATACGGAGCTGGTCCCTACTTTTCTAAAAACAATTATTTCTACTATAACCGGGAGGATTTGGGTTCATTCAGGTACAGGAGCATTAGTGAGGTCAGGCATTGATGTAAGCGCTAAGTGGAGGACATTTGAGTTTTTCCACTCCGGCTTTACCACAACATGTCTCCATGGAGCTTGCTTTGTGCACAGGAGCATTGTTATGTTAGAACTGGTTGGGGCTTTAAGTTCCACAGAAGGGAATCTGTAATGCACCAGCATACAAAGACATTCTGGACAATTGTGTGTTTCAAGCATCATCGCAGACAGAATGTTCGGGTAATATTCGGGTAATGCAAAAAATACAAAAAATACTTTACACCATATTGTGTATATACATTACTCTGGTGATTTACAGTACCATGCAAAAGTCTTGAGCCATCCATCATTTTGTACATATTTTGCTTGCAAAGAGCCAGACTTTCTTGTATTTTAAATGTCATCTTGAGGAATAGTTCTCCGTGCTTCCTGAAGGACTTTTACGGCTCACGTTTTCATTTTTAGTTCCTGAACCTATACAGTTTTAGAGGAATGTTTTTATGTTTGTTTAAGCCACAGCTTTACCTACAGTATGAAACATTCAATCATAAAAACATCACATTTAAGGCATGACCCAGTGAGAAACAGGTGCAGATGATGGCAGATGTTCAGGTGATTGTTGGTTGGAACAGACGAGAGGGGAAACGAGGTTGCTGCCGAGGTTGTAACAAACAAGCAATTTCTAAATCTTTAGGCACTTGGCAGCCTGTCGCAGACTTCTTTAATTTAATCTCCATCATTTCATTTGATATGAAGAAATGATGCATGCTCAAGACTCTTGCACAGTACTGTAAGTTTGAAACATTTTATGGAAAGGGGAATAATTTTTATGGCTGTTTGTTAAGGCACAGTTATTTTTAGGCTTTCCATTCCAAATGATCTTTAAATTTATAAATACATACATGATTGCAAATATAATCGTTTTTTCTTTAATAGAATTTATTTTTGGGTTTTAAATAAGGAAAGTTTAAGAAATCCCAGATTTGCAATTCAATATTGTATGAACAGCGTTCAAAATGTTGCACAACATCTAGGTCTGTATCACCTCAATATATATACACCGGTACAGTATCTAATGTACCTTGAACAGCATGTCAGATTGCCCTTCTGCTGAGGCGTGGATTCACACGACACTCCTATAGATTTAATCTAAAACCAGTACCGTCAGGTATTACACAATCATGTGGAGCTCGAGTACATAGTGTTATTCTAGTTTTCATTCTAATACCATTTCTAAAGAAAATCCACTTTATTTACTACATCATATTTACTACTGAACTGAGACTTTTGGATCCTACTGTGTATAAAGGGTTTATAAAGAAAGATGTATATAAAGACATCATTTATTTAATATTGCTCATTCATTCTGACAGTTTTTGACCACATTGCATGAAAAAAATATATATTTTAATACCACATCTGATTAAAAATAGCAATAAGCACACTTGTAGGAAATAGTGCAGCATGTGTAACACCTTTTATGTTTAGCTTCAACAACACCCAGGAAATGATGTCTGTATCTGCTGCCAGCTCTAGCTTTGAGTGAGTTGAAGTTTGTCAGGTAGTCTGTGGTCAAGTTCCCTTTCAGCACACCGCAGAGGTGCACTGGTGTGGTTACGCTTCACCTCCTACACAGGTCTTTGTCTTAAAACAAAGAGATGACCCCATAAAAAAAAAATGTAAAAAAAACATTTGACGATTTCTTTTTGTGTGGTGCGATGCTAGCGGATCTGGTAAACCTTTAAGTATGATTTCTTGGGTTGTGTTATGGGTCAGTGGTGTTGTTAGAACAGATCGTTAAGGCTTTATTGCAGGCTATTTTAAGCTTAATTTTGAATATTTTCCATTTAAAGGTGAAGGTGTTTATAGCAAAGACAGAATCAGAGTTGAACTTTACTTGTAGTCAGTGTCCGAGGGAGAGGAAGGGGGAGGAATTGAGCGCCGCACGCATCAGGGCATAAAAAAAATCAAGGTAAACTGTCTGGGCAGGTTAGGGTTCTGTCGCTCGAATAGACTTCACTGGCATGATCGTGGTAAAAAGTGCTAACTTAACAGTAAATGGAGTAGATTTCTAGCAATAAAAGTCAATATAGGGATAAGACAGAAACATCTGTGTAGGAACAAAAAAGGGAAAGAATATACAGTATATATACTGTATCGGCCAAAACACAGTAAGGGTGCAGTTTTTTTTTATGTTATACATATAATACAGAAAATATAAAGAAGCCAAAGTTTACCTACTAACTTTTTGGAGAGATGATTTTATATGTGCCCCAGTTTCAGTGTTATATTGTCTCATTCAAACAATAATAATTTAAAATAATAATTATTCATATTTCTTTATGAGTATTAATACTAAAACTGGTCTAAGCCTCTAGAAGCATATGACCTATACAAATTTGTGCTCAAATTAAAGCATTCCAGTTTTTGGTAAAAGCTTAAGAAGCAAAAAATCTGTAGTGTCCGTAACCATTTCAAATTCAAGGTACAATATCTTAATTTTGCATTTTAACACTTTTTCAGGTTTATTTCAGGTCTTTTCATGTGAAATCTAAATTGGCCAAGTTTCATCTATATGACACATAAGATGCTTGAAAGATTTGAATTCAAAAAAGTTACGGACACTACATAAAAGGTCATGAAATTGTGTTTAGCAAAAGATTTTTCACCTACATTAGGTGAAACACTTTTTAGCGCCAAAACTATATAATCAGCCAAAACATAGGATTAATGCTAAAAAGTGTTTTACCTAGGTGAAAAAGTTTATTTTCGGATAAGAGCATATAACACTACTATTCATAATACTGTACCTAATGTTCCTGATCTCCTGATCCATGCTTAATTGTTTTGTAAATATACATACACATTTATATTTTTTCAGATAAAAAATAACACATTTGCTAAATACAATTTCATGTGCTTTTATGTAGTGTCCGTAACTTTTTTGACTTCAAATCTTTCAATGATCTGAACTGTCATATAGATGAAACTACTCAGGATTCTGAACAATACGTCCCATCCACATGCCATACTAGTGTCCTCCCGAGGGACATTCAGCTGTAGACTGAGACCACCGAGTCTTTCCCTCCTGTGGCCATCAAACTTTAAAACTCACTTTTTGCTCAGTACTTTTTTCACCAACACTGTATTTATTTATTATAAAGGTAAATATAACTTCATTAACACCTAATGAAGCTGAACTTCATATTTTAAAACATTATTTTAAATCCCCAGGCAAACTTGACTTTTAAATAACTAAAATGACACTGATCTTTTAAATAACTAAAATGATTTTATAACTCTAGAAAGACATGTATTACAATCCATTAACATGTAGACGATACACAAGCTGATAAAACATTTCTGCCATGTTGTTAAGGGGAAATAATCAGTGATGTGATGTCTGTGGTCTGACACGATGTGGACTTACAATCTGAGGTTATCAGCTTTACCACTAACTATTACAAAGCACTGATACTGGTCACCTCTTTAACAATCTAGACGTCTCATTACAGGCAAAATCATACCATACCAAGATACTGCAATAAACACATTTTGGATAGACTTGAGAATACATGTCTCAGGGTAGGTTAATAATATATCAGAACATGTTTTATATCATCGCTGTATCATATACTTTCACCCTTTTGGCTTTACAGTATGGTTTTCTGGTGGAGTAATAACCTTTTCGACTGCGTGTACACCCAATACGGTTAGTTTATGGGTTGTTGGTATTAAAATGTGTCAGGTTCGTATTAAAATGTGTCAGTCTTGAGTAAGATTATAGAGGTTTGAATTACCATCCAGGTCAAATTAAAGAACTGATCACGCCCAAACCATGATCAGACTGCTTGCTGAAACCCCGGCCTCCCAGGAATTCCCTTAATGGCCCAAACATGTGTACACGTCTTGGAGCGATGTCAGTACTTTACGCAATAATTCCCAGACAAGTTCATGTAATGTGCATCTCTTCCATCAAATCATTCAAGGCTATACAACCTTCTTTAAAACATTTGCAACATTCAAATGTTTCACCACAACTAAGAGTATCATAGCGTTACTGTACGGTTATACCCTCATTCAAGCGAAATTTCATCACGAAGTCCCGTTTTAACTTGAACGCTCCTCGTGTTTTACTTTCACAAAGTTATACTGTATTCATAAACCACCGCTGTATGAAGATTTTTCACAATAAAAAAAAAAAAAGATTGTTTTAAAGAGATTTTGTGAGCTACAACGTTCACCAGCTTCTGTTCTTCACGTGTCTTGATTAGATGATGAGGTGCAGAATCGAAGTGTGGGAGACGGAGTACTTGCGTCTGTATGTAGAAACCACCATCATTTTCTAGACGGCCCTCTTTAAGCGATCAGATAGCTCATATATATCAAACACAGGAAACCCAGACACGTTCTCGCTGATGTTCATGTAAGTAGCCAAACCACACAGATAAATGTCATGTACGATTCAGCTGGCATGATAGAAACGATTTTTATTTCAGAATAAAGTAACTTAAAACTCAGAAAGTAAGAGAATCTACAGAAGAATGCGTCGTTGAAAAGGGAACTCAATTTTTTATGCAAACCTGAATATACATATACGTATCAAATAATTACAAAATATTACATATTTTGCTGAAAGATTTTGTTTCTTTTCCTTTCAGTTATCTGATAGAGATTGAGACATGGCTTGTTTGTCGTTCTGCTGAATTTCATCATACCGTACAGGTTTTTTTTTTTTTTTTTTGTTAAAATGAAAAAACAACCCCCCCAAAAAAAAGAAATTCAAGTGATATAATTGACTGTAACCTGACACTACAACGCCTACAGTTTGAAAAAATGAGATTTTCCAAAACATCAATACATTAGTAGATCCTAGTAGATTAGCAAAGCCTATTAATAGAAAAGCGTACAGGTATCTGGGTCTTTTTTTGTATAACAGCCAGATGTTTATAGAGCAGATTTTGCAACCGTATGACAGTTTAAAACTTTAAGAAATACACATTGTTAACACGCTACACTGTAAATGCATAACTATTATAGATTATATTTAAGTATACAAATAACTACTACTAATAATAACACAACTAATGATTTTAAATTAAGAACAAAGTTTGTTCTTAATTTTTTTATAGTATGATTGTCACATGTCTTGGTCTTCTGAGAATTTACACAATGTAATAAATGTTTTTTTTTTTGTTTTTTTTTAACTTGGAACATTGTAAAAAATAAAAAAATAAAAAAATAAACCATTAATTTTTTTACTAACATTTTTTCCGGAGCGTTAATGATCGTTTAAACAACTAGAGACTTTACACAGGTCAACTTTTATTCAGTAGAGCGGTCATGTCACAATCTGTTAAGCAGATCTTATTAGAAGATTGACTACTTCTCTAAAACAGGCTGAAAATCACATGGGCAGACGGAAGAAGCATGCTGTAAAGGTTACGATGTCCTCAAAAGAAAAACCATCTCCAGGTGTCAAATAAGTAAAAAAAAAAAAAAAAAAAAACATTTAATCATTTAAAAGTCTTGCTTCAGTTTTATGATATATATGTCGGTTATATTTAGTGTCAGCTTACTTAAAGCTGATACTTAACTGATCGTTTTATGACTTAAACTACTATGATACTTAAAATACTATTAAATCTAGTATTGGTCAACAAAGTTTAAAATAAACCCTGTGTCTAATTTTTAAAGTTTAAAGATTATAATTCCTGCTCATTTTTCTGAACAGTACCATCACAAACCTACGGCCGGGGGCTAAACAACGAGGAATCGATAACGAGCGCCGATATTTAGTATAAATGAACGGCAAGAACAGTAGAGCGAAGATCTGTAGTATAATTTAATGGAAACCTGAGCTGAAAAAAACAAAAACACCACTTTTTTTATATAAAAACATGGATTTTTATATGTTTTATATGCTACATGGATTTGCTTATTAAAGCCTTCATGTGTATTTTGAACATTTGCATCTGTAAATACTTATACTTCCATAGAATTAAATACATATAACAACTGCACATATAACTGTGTGAAAAACTGGAGTGTGTTTTAAATCCATCTTAAAATATCTGTAAAGCTGTTTTGCGATATTGTGTAGAACATTGTTAAACGTGCAATATAAAGATAACCCCTACTATACTAGACTAGACTAGACTAGTCTCCTATTTAAAATGTTCATAATATAACCATTATATATCACTTTAGGAACTTATAAAATGCAGACTATTGTATTCCTTATAGCATCTTTTTTATTATTATGATTATTTTACACTGTGATGTCACATCTGCATCACATCTGGTCTGAATTCTCTATGATTGGCTTGTGTAATGCTAGCTTTATACTAAGTTCATATTGTATTGGTGGGTCATTGGTAGGTTGAAAGGCCCAGGTTCGAATCCCGCCCAAACCCAATGCCACTGGAAGTGGTGCCGGTCCCGAGCCCGGATAAAATGACATGGTTGAGTACGGAAGGGCATTCAGTGTAAAACCTGTAGCTGGGATCGGATAGTCCACTGTAGCGACCCTTGATGAAGGCAGCTGAAGGATCATCAACAACATTTTGTTTTGTCTGCCTATAAAACGCTTTTACTAAACAATTACTACAACAAAATCACTAAAACCTTCGAAACAGATAAGTCATTAGATGTCGCGTAAAGATGTTTTGACTGTAAGCAAAGATGACCTCATTCGCAGACAGAATAAATTCCTTCAGCTATGTATAATGCATCAAAACAAGCCATTCACATTAAGTGTTTTACAAAAAGGTGTAGGCTGTTGGTTATGCATACACAGTGCAAACCCAGCTTCCCCCAAATGCAAATGTTCATCAGTACTGTAGGAGAGAGTTCCAGAAAACAGGGGCACTACATGGAAATAAAACTTTTCAGAGATTCTCTAAGTCACACGTCAAAAGTGGGAAGGGTGCAGACCTTCGTGAAACTTTGCATGTTTACCCCAAGTGGTATTCATTCTTTTTAGTTGAGTAATAGCGTCTGCATGCTTTATTCACGCTTGTAGATGGAAAGTGCCCTCCCACATAGAGGTTCCTCTCTCTGAGCGATGGCAGCCGAGAGGCTACATGCAGACGATCGCAAGCCAACACTGATCTGGAAACAGTATTTAGTTTTTTCCATGAAGACAAACCTTAACTCATGAGTAACTGCAAAACTGATCTTAGATCAGAATTAAAAGAAAGAAAAAAAAGAAGAAGAAAAAAAAAAGAGAGATATATGTTTTTAAAAGTTTTATAGTAGGGCTCCTCAGCACATTTTCTGCTGTGCTTGTAATACTGAGAGACTCCATGACACAGACAGTGCATCATTGTTGGAAATATGTTAATGTTAATGTTTCGAGAAAACAAAGGACGTCAGAACGAGTCAGTTGTTGTTGTTATAAAACTGCTGAGGAGTCAGCTCTGGGGAAAGCACTTGACCATGGGCGTGGTTTATTCTGTACTGGAAAAAGTAGCAAATATTTACATTTCGTTGGCTATGTGGGTGTTTTATCAAAACTAATGATATAAAATTTCTGTTCAGATTTTTTGTAAAGCTGCTTTGTGATGACGTCCATCCCACTGTCCATCTGCCCACTTCAAAGCGAGATATAAATATAATTGAACTGCGGTCGTTGACACTTAGGACAGAAGTACAGGTTGACCTGACCACCAGTTTCCTATTTTACAATTTTACATCGCTTTATAAAATAATTTTAAAAACAATATACAGTAAAACTAAATCTAGTCAAAAATTACATGACAGTAAAAGGCAAAATGTACTGAAATGTTAAAATGTAGTCAAATTTAAATTTTGCAGTTAGGGGCGAGGTTCGTGTTTGAACATTTTCCTAGGACTCCTTCATCTGAGATTAAAGTTTAAACTACTTTAAGACGATGGACGCGGGCAGACATTGCGTAATCATTAGACTTTGTCGAAATGCATCCATCGTCCTAGTTGGCTGTTTGCTAACTTCTAATAAGATCCGTCCCTTTTTAAAGTAACTCGGACAGGTAACTGAGAGTAAAAGTGAATTTTTGTGCAAAAATAATTGCGCATCACTCGCATAAAGACTCGTAAGGATATGATTAGGTCTTAAATATAGTCTGTATTTCAAGTGAATAAGCAGGCAATTTAAAAGTCTGGCTTTGATAGACTGTTGTAATCATTCTTGATAGGATATCGGATTTAACCCGTTGACCAAATGTTAGCATTTATTTCCACACACATCCCAGTCGTACTTCTGTCCGTATATTAGCGGACGCTCTGTTTTGTAGCACAGTAGAACTCTTGTCCCATTAAGCAGCTCCACATTAGGCCACTTCTGTCTTGCTTATATATCACTCATGTGATAAAAGCTACCACATGAAGATGTAAGCTTTTCACAGAAACACTAATAGTTTTTTCATCAGTTTTTTTAAACCCATGTGAACATCCTCCGAAGAGTTAATACCTTTTTTGTTTCAAAATGTAAAAAAAATTATAATACATGTGGTTAGACATATTTTCTGAAGAATTTTTCTGATATTGACAAAACATATAAAACATATCAATGAATTATAATTTGAAACGTTGTGAGACAGATCTGTCTCTGGCACGTGGCATAATTTCTGGCAGGTAAGTAAGCAGATAAATGAGACATTAAAATATTAAACCGTATCATAATATTTTAGTAAATTGTCATTTTGATTTATAGAAGTTTCGAAGTGTCAACACTTCAAAGATGACGATCGTTTGGCAAAATCTACATCTTTAATTCCATAATTTTTTTTTTTTTTTTAATCAACTGGATTTTTTTTTTTTTAGCTTTAATGTCATTAAATGAGTGCGAGCAATTAGATTTCACAGTATTCAAAAGGCTCGTTAATAAATGATGAGATCACAATAAAAGACCAAATCAGTGTACAACTTACAAATTTAAAATAATGAAATTTATCACATGGGCATAAGCAACAGTGTGTATTGTGCGTTGGAATACAAGGACGGTGTTGGGTATGAGTTTAAATACGTGAATCTACGGGTCGCTCAGGAATTAAATTCAGAGTGTAAAAAGATTAATGAATGTACAGTAAATGAGGTATTGTAGTAGACGTATTGAAAATGTTACACAGCTTTAGTTAAAACTATAGCAGTCGACAAAGGTGTATGGTTTCGACTGCAAAAATTCTAAGTAATAAAAAGGTTATACATGTTTAAACCAAGGCCCAATAAACAAAGGCTTTGCTTTTTTCAGGTTCTATATGACTCTAGGCTTAGAAGACTGAATCACAGAAATTTTATTCACTGTTCACGTTTATTTTACATTATCTACGAATTTTCGGCTACCTTTTCACCGAAAGCTTTTAACGTAAAACTTCAGTAGTGTATATTAATAACAATTTTATAAAATGAACTAAAGATTTACTAATGTCCCCCAGAAATATTAAATAGATCATCATAAATATATATCATATTGTCCAAGCCACATAATTGTTTAATATGGACATCGCTGACATGCAATTTAAGGCCCTTTCATATAACTTAAATTGCCCGATGCTCCGATATGCAACACACACAAAGAAATGCATTTGTATTAACATTGTGTTTGTCTTAGTTACCAACATTAAAAAAAGAATTTAATCAATTCGTAGGCGTTTATGACCAGAATGGAGGCTCTTGTAACGATACCCATCAGAAGCCAATTTGATTACAACAAAGATGGCCGACTCGTTTCACTCAAACCAGAATCTGCTTTTGCAGCGGATGTTCATTCCATTGCATGTACTGTATCTCACGTTCCTGAGTGATCCCCTTAATTTCTCCCCTTGATCATCAATAATGTCAATGTTCTCCAAGTTGAAAACTTGGAGAACGTTTCAGAGAAGAAACAAAAAAGTGCAAAAAAAATGTCAAGCCATACCTGCAGGAGAGATGATGATCAAGAGCAGCAGCACCAAAGCACCAGTCTTCTGAAGACCCATTGTTCGTTAGTTGATCTCAGAATCCCAGCACAATTCTTCACCGACCACTCGATTTCCTCGAGTATCTTTTTTTAACCTTGGGGTCAGGTCCAAGATCAGAGGTTTCGGTGCTTGAGCACACGGTGTTGCTGAAAGAACTCTCTTCACAGCTGTGTGGTAGACACCACTTGTTCTTTGAAGCTCCAGGCTCAGTCTGGTAACAGGAAGTGGCTCCTCCGAGCTCCACCTGGTGATGCAGAGGTGCCTCCTCCCCTTTGACGTGGGTGTTGCAGCCTGTTGACTGATGCTTTGCGGCCTGTTTTCTGAGACTTCCTCTGTTGTTAGATGAAGTTCTGTGGGTGATGAGGATTAGCAGGACGGGTGCTGTTTTCACGAGGGGAAACGAGGGTCATGAGACTTTAAGGAACAAACGAAGGGTACTACAGGGGTCTCCCTTCAGAGCCTCCACATCTTTGTTCTCGACTTCGCTTTTGTAGAGATTACACACAGCACGCTGGCAAACAAAGACTTCTAGAAGACAAAAACCTCACCTTATTGAGTAAAAGCACCAGAATGGTGGCGTGCTAAAATCAGAAACACACTGTGGCTTGTTGGAAGCAGTTAAACTTTTATTTCATTGCATGAGTTTTTTTTTTTCACAGATTACACCTTCACAACATTACACAACATTAGCGACATGCAAGAAGACTTGCTACTGAATGAAACCCTATTAACACCAGGAAACTGAGGCTCATTCATTACGCCATGTAATGTATAGACTAACGATTGTGCAAAGTGCAAAAAAAGGTGATCATGAATCATTTGAGATCACCTACTTCTATAAGGATCAAAATATAGACCTTGTTTGTATTAAAAAGTCTTTGACAAGCATTTTAAAATTATGCCGGCATGAAAAACACAATATATATATATATATATGAAAAACATGGATTAGAAATATCTTATTAAAAATTATTGTCTTCACAAAAGTACCACAGAATCATCTAGGTAAAACGACAGAATTTGCCCAACTCATTGACTTGATGGATGCTACATACTGTAATCCTGGCTAGTGTCAACATCTGGAACAATTTAGGACAGTTTTTGTAAAAATCTGAAATAGGTACTCAATTAAGAAATGTTGGTTTCTTAAATTGTCTTTTGCATATGAAGCCTTGACATAATTTGATGGAGATTTTGTATAAATACGATTATTATATATGATTATGATTATTTATAAATATAAATTTGTATGAACAGTTTGGGCACTGGTGGCTCAGTGGTAGGTGTTTCGCCTGCCATGCGGAAGGCCCGGGTTCCCAGCCACTGGAGGCAGTGCCGGTCCCAAGCCCGGATAAAATGGGAGGGTTGCATCAGGAAGGGCATCGCCTTTGGTAAAGCCTGTGCCAAGTTGTTGTGCGGACTGAATGTTCCGCTGTGGCGACCCCTTGCCGGGAGCAGCCGAAAGACCAACAACAACAATATATGAACAGTTTGATAGCAAAACGCAATAAAGGCCATTTTTTTACTTTTGTAAAAAAAAAATTATTTTTTTTTTCCTCTGGCACACCAAATTATCTATAATAAAATGTTTAATTGGAAAACCACTACAAATCCTTATTTCCCAAGCTTTAAACTTTTTAAGCAAATCATGACCTGGAGTGGCCATGTTACAAAGCAAAACTCGACACATCCTAAATCAATTACATCGCTTCTGTCACATGATCAGTGAAACGAAACCACCAGCTGTGCAAAAAGCAGCTGCCACGAGTGAACTAAATGCATTTACTGTAATATTAGATAATGTTGACGCCAAGAAAGAAAAAAAAGGGGGGGGGGGGGTTTGCACCATTACTGCCATTGCAGTTACCACTGCATTAATGTAGTACACAATATGTTCAGTGAAATAAAACATTTAGTGGTTTAGATGTCATCCCAACAACATATTACATACTAAAAAAAAAAAAAAAAACTATATGAGATACTATCATGTAACCTTCTGTTTCACTTCCAAATTGATACTTCTCTTTTTTTTGTTCTCGTCTCGCTCCTACTATCATTAGCACCGGTTTTGGTACGTTTGGGAGCCATAAAACCAAAGTGAAAGTGAAACTGGTAGAGGAGGAGAAGGTTGATGATGCTGTAAAACTGGCGTTAAACTGGATACAGAAAGGGTTGGTGTGGATGGAGGCTTTCGCTGGGTTCGAACAAAATGTCAGCACCCACGCCAGACTTTTCTGAATTGGAATTGGAGTTAGTGTTCACGCAAAATTCACACATATATAATCCAAACAAATTTGGCTGTTAAAAAGCATTGGTGCTTTTTAACATCCTTGTGTCTAAAAGAAAACATGCTTACCAAATATGCTTTATTAGCTTCCAACTACCTAATGTACTTATTGCTTCATTTGAAAACACTTCAAAACTGCTAAAAAAAAAACTGGAGTTCTCTCATTTTGCAGTCAAACTGTTCATATCTACTAAAATTGCAATCTAACATCCATTTATCAAGTTCATTTCTCAAATATGTGACTCCACATATTGTGTCGTGAAACCTTTCATAATCTTATAACTGATGATCACACTATGTTGACATCTCAAACTATCATTATAATCCCTGAGATCCATTAAAGTGCAAGATAAGCAGTGAGCATCAACACGTATAGACCAGTAATGCTGTTAAAATGTTTAAAGAAGCATTGCATGTATATGAACACATGGCATACATTGTTCTGTCGACTGTCTGAAGTCTGAAGTGAGACGGTCTGAAAGCAGGAAATGACACACGTCACTCATACAGGTATTCCTCAAAATGGTGTAGCTTTGTAGTAGTCCTCAGGCGACACCATCTTCACCCCTCCGAAGTAGTCCAACACCCAAACCTGGCTTATTGACATTTTAGCAAAGAACCAGTCGTGATCGACTGGCCAGTCGATCATCTCAGGATGCCTGCTGAACAGAACCTTCTTGGCAAATTCAGCTTCTGTACCATTCACCTAAAATCAGCACAGGAATGTAGGATTTTATTGCCGTGTCATGATTTCGGTAGCATTAATAAGTGTTTGCGTTCTGCAGTTCATTTTATCCATTAATACTATTAACTGTGCAAGTAGTAGAGTATGGTTTACATGGAGCCTGATAATACGTTAATAATAGGAATAACAGCCAAATCAGAATAAAATGGCAACCAGAGCATCACCACATTCAATCGGATTGAGGTAAACCTTTGATGAGGTAGAGATTAGCCATGTTAAACATTTGATCTGATTGTTTCCCTCGATGGAATAAATATTATCTTTCTGTACATGTTTGCCCCGTGTGAGGGAAGGAAATCTTCCTTCCAACCCAGATCTGAAAAGTCAACCAATCTCTACTCCAGACTTTCATCCATGTTTCTCCATCTATTTTCAGCAGATTAAACGCTTCAGAGGGAGAACAACTACTTTGTGCAAAAAATAATAATAATTTAAATGTGTGGATGGATGGATGGATGGATGGATGGATGGATGTGAAGAAGAATATTAAGGCCATGTTAATGGTTAAAAATAAAATAATCACAATGAGAAAAGGGTAAAAAAAAAAAAAAAAAAAAAAAAGTATATATATTTTTTTATTTATCTCTCTATCTGTACAACATACACACCTATGAAACACTGTTTAGTCAGGAGCGAATCTTAATTTTTTATAATAATTACAATCAGAAACTG
This sequence comes from Clariallabes teugelsi, assembly GCA_030014215.1. Classification (NCBI taxonomy): domain Eukaryota; kingdom Metazoa; phylum Chordata; class Actinopteri; order Siluriformes; family Clariidae; genus Clariallabes; species Clariallabes teugelsi. Next base: position 15,529,056 of record JAQMYG010000010.1, read on the forward strand.
CATCAGAGTGAAAAATTTCTCATTTTTCGTTTTCTTTTCCGTTGCCAGTTTTGGACTCGTTTGACTCATACTAAGTAGTTGGTTGGGAAATACCAGTTCCATCTTCGTTCTCTATCTAAAATGTATGTGTGGCTAAAAGATGTAGAACAGAGATAAATTAAACGTGAACAAAGCAAATCATCAGATGTACCTTTTATACAGGTCAAACTTGGAGTTTTGATTGTACAGAATAGTGATGGGAAGTTTGAATCATTTTAGTGACTCGGTTCTTTGAATCTCGTTCATCAAAATGAATAAATCTTTTGAGTCATTTCGTTCTTTTGATCATAAATAAAATAAAATGTTACATTTTCAATAAAGACACCCAATACGTCTACATACACAAATTTTGGCTATAGTTCCAGTAATGAAAATTTTACAATGCAGCTAAGGACATATTATAATAAACAGAATGAGCAGCTCACCTCTTATATCTTCTAGTCTGAGTCGTTCATCCTTTTGAATCTTTTGCACTGCATAGCGTCTATGGGAGTCACGTGACAAAAGAACGAACAACTTGGACTAGAAGAGTCATTGAGAAAGAATCGCTCAATTCTGTTTCCTGTACACAACCTAAGGAGGTTTTGCGGTGATTTGCGCATGCGCGCCCAGTAGAAAATGGACGAATCACTCTGAGAGTCACATTAAAGATTCGCTCAAAAAGAACGATTCGTTCATGAACGACCCATGACTAGTGCAGAATAACAGAACATGATTTAGGGGGTAAAAACTTCCTTTGTTTCTCTATATTAATCCCCTGCTGCATTAATGCAATTTTATTCATACGCGTTTTATCGCGGATAAGAGTCTCATCAGCGTCCTGTGCTTGAAGTCTTCTGTAAAGGTTGCAGTTTTACACTTTCATTCATGAGAAATTTATCAAGTCCTGGTTTGACTTGAACGCCCTACGTACTGATACTTTCAGTGTCTCTGTCCTGTGTGCATTGAAATCAGGCGTTACTCTTTCAGTTAGTGTGCAGAAAAATACGCACCTTAATCACATAATAAACAAAATATGATTATGTCGCATTTTATGCATCGCCATGTGTGAACGCCAACATATATGCACGGTTGTGAAATAAGACACCTGGCTTCTAAACTACAGCACGCATGATGCGGTCACATGTAAAACCAAGCATCATCTTTTCAATGTCATCTTTACCACTGTTCCTATTTCAGTGTTACCAGTTAATGTCAGCTGTACTGTGGTTTGGCTTCCTGGATTACATGAGACAGAACAGGACGATCGTTTGGAAAATCCCTGGATCTTCCACATGTCAGGCGAGAAACCCATCTGGGTTTTCAACCCATAAAATGAATAATCTCTGATGACATTAAAAAAATCGTCTGAATGATGTGATTGACAGGGGACAGAGAGGACGGCAACCCCCCTATTGTGGTCCATTGGATAGCTGTAGATTGGACAGGGGTCCGTTCTTCGTTCGTCGCTTGACACATCTGAGATGAATTGACACATGTAAAATGAAATCATCGTGCTAATTACGATGTGGCTAAGTTGGTTCTTCGAGCACACCTGTTGTTGATGATTAGTATAGCCGGATTGAGTTGTCTAGAATTATTGCGCGTTTGTGCGTTGGTTTAAAAGGCGATATGCATCGACAGTAGAAACACTGATCACAAGCCCTTCGATTGGTTGACGAAATGG
>JAQMYG010000010.1:15530860-15545491 GCA_030014215.1 Clariallabes teugelsi
ATCGAGCCTGGCCGGGAATCGAACCCAGACCCTGGAGGTGCAAGGCGACAGTGCTAACCACTACACCACCGTGCCGCGGTGTTATTCAATATTAAAACTAGATAAGATAATCTTTTTTTTCTAAGAACTTTAAAACTACATTTGGATTTACTTGTTTAAAAGTGCCAACAGAATAAAACGCGTTCCTCAAAGGCGTAAAAGCGTTACAGTCAAATAAAATATGTTTGATGGACAGAAGGGACACTGTGGATGATGAACATCTCTGGACAGTAAAATGTGTGTAGCTTTAGACTGTCCTATTCTGCATCGCAGCGATTACTGAAAGGAAATGTATGTCTTGATCCAACATCGGGATTTATTTCATGTAATGTATTATTTAGGCATTGGTCCCATTCTGATTGGCATTTATTTTTATTTTAAAATTGGTTTTAAATCTGTGAAGGGTATAGCGCATATAATTAATATTATTAACATTATTATTATATTTAATATAATTATTAAATATTATTATTATTATTATTATTATTATTAATTCCTAGTAATTCTTTAATATTAATATTTAATAATATTTTATATTATTCCTAGTAATTCTTTAATATTTTAATATTTAAAATTCCTAGTAATTCCTTTCTCAATTCTAGGGTGCCCATGTATCCAATAGAAAATTCTGTTAAAATTATTGGCTTGTAAAAATAATAACTCAGTTAGGATTTCATTTCAGGTGTAGTCTAGCTTTCGCTGTAAGTTAGGTAGTTTTGTGACAAATTCAGCAACCTGGTGTATGCAATAACTGCAAAAAAAATGATTAAAACCTAAATATCAGTATAAAGTGTTAGTAAGTATAGATATAAGGTTATATAAGTTCAACAAAATGCTATAAGGTATAAGTTCAACTGTTAAAAGATGTACTGCTTTATTTTAAGGGTTAAAGTGGTCAATTAATCAGTGTCACATCCGATTGTATGACCCAGTGAACCATCAGTCAGGGCGAGCCTTTAATGAGGTCATGGTCAGGGTTGTGTCCTAATTGGTGTGTTTTCTCACCTCCTGTACCGAGCCAGATAGGATAATGTGGGCACACAGGGGGCTCTGCGGGTCGTAACCTTTGTTTTTGCAGAAATGCGTCTGAGCCAGAGATACAGACAGGGAGGCCTTGGGATTCACCTGTGGAGCAAACAGACATTTCATGCGCCATTTTATGTGTTATTTACTCTATGGAACATCATCTGTAGGGTGATTCTGCCTATAGGCCGTCTTACAGAGAGACACAGGCGAGATACACGTCATGCATTTTAATTAAAATGCATCAAAAACCAACAAAAATAAATATATCTGTGTGTGTGTGTATTTTACAGTGATTATTTATTTTTAATAAAGAGTGAATGTGATGTTAACTGAAACACAAGATTAAATTCACTGATAAACCAGTAAAAGGGAGGTTTGTCACATGCTGCAAGCGTTCTAGTGTTTGGACGAGGCAGATAATAAAAATCACTCACACGCAGCGCGTTCGTCAAAAACTGCCGAGTCACGGCTTTTAACCGGCTCGTGACTTGGCGTTTCATGACTTAAACATGTGCAGTTACTTTTGCTGAGTAAAATGTTCTCACATCCTCTATTACAGTCCGGTTCCCATCAGAGAAAGGAACCGCTTCGACAAGGCCTCTGCATTAATGGGAAGTTGGGTGAAAAAGAAAGTGCTTAATTTCCATATATTCATTCACCACATCCTAAGTAACAATTGTTTTGTGTTTACCAAATGCCATAAATAAACAAATAAAAAAATTTATTGTGCATAAATACGTTCCCCCAACTCCTACAGAAGACATCACTGATCTCATTGGCTCTACATAAATTATATAATAATTAATTACCGGGTGTACGTTTTATTTACACCCACCAGGTTTCTGAATGCTGGTTCAATGTAAGGGGAAAAAAAAACATGATGTCCAGTCATGATATATCCCTGTGCATCTGTTGTATGGTCTCCGCTTCCCATTTCGAGTCGGGTTCCTTTCACTGTTTCTTTCTTATTTAATCTCCGAGTTTTGTTTTTCCATGCCACTGTCACCTCTGGATTTCTCTCTGCACATCTGTATAGAGATCTATACAGATGTGCAAGAATTAAATTAACAGCGATAGCTTTATGATAAAAACGTCCACACCTTCATTGAAGACGCCATGATGGTCAGTCTGAGGGTGGACTGTCCCAGAGACAAATCGCTAGGAATCTTGAAATTACCGCTTCTCCCACCACAACCCAAGAGGAAACCAACCAAGCACAGGGAGAACATGCAAACAGGACACACAGCACCTTACCACCATGTTGTTTCTTTTAGGAAACTCGCAGCATATTTTGGGTGTCTTGAACGGACTATCTGCATTTACATTATTTTGTACAGGAAAATTCATATCGCAAAACGACCACAACCTGGATCCTGGAGGTGCGAGACCACAAAGCCCTTATCCAGATCGACTTACATTTTGATCTCATTATATATCTGAGAAGTTGAGGATCCAACAGTAGCAACTTGGTGGTGGTGGGGCTTGAACCAGGGCTCTTCCATGTGACTGTAGTCCAATGCCATAAGCTACACCTGATCTATCCTAGGAGACTCACTGGGTGCCAATACATCACAGGGGGCGCGCGCACACACACACACACACACACACACACACACACACATACACACACACGAGGCAAATCAAACCCTCGACCCTAGAGGTGGGAGGCCACAGTGCTAACCACTACCCCACTATGTTGTTAAGGGGAAACTCACACCACTGATATTCAATATTACGTTCACACTGATGTGCATGAACGTGAAACACCCCTGTGTGTGAGGAGTGTGTGTTCTCCTCCATGATCTGGTCCTGTATCTCCATTTCTAAAACTTTAAGCACTAGTTTGTGGAGTGTGTGTGTGTGTGTGTGTGTGTTCTGACCTGCAGGTCCTGCACGGAGATCTCCAGGTGTGTGAGGTACATGTAGGGGGTCCCGGTGCCGTTACCCAGCGGCCCGTCGCTGGTGGAGAAGACGTTGGAGAACGGTTGGCCCTTCACCGGCTCGTGCGTGGAGATGGTCGCCATGGAAGCCCAGTCGCACCGGTTCACGACGAACCTCGCCATCCGCGCTACTTCCTCATGCGGAGGGATCTTCAACTCAGACACAGATACAGCCGTAAAGGCCAGAGAAAGCGCTAACACCCACACCGCGGACATTTTTATCTCCATATGGGAACGTCAACAACCTCCAGCGTTATCGACACACAGAGATCATGTGACCTCTCGCGCGGTCATGTGACCTACAGTACGAGCGCGAGGTGCACCACAGCGCATGCGCGGCTCATATGCCTACTATTAGTGATGGGAAGTTTGAATCATTTAAGTGACTCGGTTCTTTGAATCTCGTTCATCAATATGAACGAATCTTTTTTTTTTTTTTTTTTTAGTCAATTTCGTTCTTTTGATACGTCTATGGGAGTCACGTGGCAAAAAAACGAACGAGTCGGAGTAAAAAAGAGTCATTGAGAAAGAATCGTCCTACGGAGACAGAATTCAAATCCCTACGGAGGTTTTGCGATGATTTGCGCATGCGCGCCCAGTAGAAAATGAACGAATCACTCTCCAAGAGTACTCGTTCTTCTGAGTCACGTTAAAGATTCGTTCAAAAAGAACGACTCGTTCATGAACGACCCATCATTATGATTCTCTTCAGTGAAGAGATTTCGAGATGGGAAGTTTGGATCATTTTAGTGACTCGGTTCTTTGAATCTCGTTCATCAAAATGAACGAGTCATTTAGTTCATTCATCAGCAATAAAATACAATGTTACATTTTTAATAAACAGACGTCCCAACACGTCTACATATACAAATTTTGGATTAAAATATTACAATGCAGCTAAGGACATATTATGATAAACAGAATAAGCTGCTCACCTTTTATATCTTCTGGTCCGAATCTCTTTTGAATCTATTGCACTGCATAGCGTCTATGGGATTTTGTCACGTGACAAAAGAACGAACGACTTATGAGATGAACCACTTCATTTCTGTTTCCTGTAAATAAATAAATAAATAAAAAAAAACACCTATGAAGGTTTTGCGAAACTTTGTGCATGCGCGACCTGTATAAAAATGAACGAATCACTCCCTGAGACTACTCGTTCTTCTGAGTCACGTTAAAGACTCATTCAAAAAGAACGAATCATTCATGAACGACCCATAACTACCACTGGATTAGTTTTAATTAATACTATCGGCATAGAAGGGAATATCTTTAATAATGTTTTTTTCACAGGAAGTGAAATTATCAAAATTTTGTTAATTTTATATTAAGGCATAAATGGATTGAAACACAAATGTACAACAATAAATTCATTCAACTTCTATACTGCTTTATTCTGGACTGGATAAAACACACACACACACTTTACAAGCAATTTGGGAATGCCATTTATCTTAATCTGTTGAAGAAAACCGGAGTGCCCGGAGGAACCCCACATACACACACACACATGCACGCATACACATATACCCGAGGCAGTTTATTGAACCCTCAACCCTGGACGTGCGAGGCCACAGTGCTGCCCCATGTAAAACCATTACGCAGACATATTTAAAAAACTATGGTGTGATGGCTCAGGTGGCTCTAGGCTCTAAGTTGTTGATCTGAGGAGCCAGGTTCGAGCCCTGCTGTAGGGGGGGGGGGGACCACACTGCATACTACCCTGCCGCTGGTCCCAAGCCTGGTTTGAAAAAACTGGAAGGGTTATGTAGGAAAGAGCATCCAGTGCAAAACCTATTCAAAAAGTTTTGTGTGAAGTGGATAGTGCACCGTGGTGACCCCTGGATGGAATCACCTGAAAGAAGTTTTGTAACCAGTGCATTAGTGTTACAGTACCTCCGTGATGAAAACATAGATAAAGGCTAAATAAATGATGTGGGAAAAGATATACTGGGTCAAAAATGAATAGAGCACTGTCTGGCCAAACAAAAGCTGCCATTTCAGAAGTGACATTATGGAGCAATAAACTGAAGTCAGCTGATGACCTGAATGTACTGAATGACCAGGTTATTAAGTCTATGGAGTCTTTCTTCCCTGAAGCCACGGCCATGTTCCAGGACTCAAATTGTGAAAATGTGGTTCTGGGAGCATGGGGAAGCTTCAATTTGCTAGGGAGCATAAAGATTGGACTTTGAACTGGCCACCACATTCTGTGCTGTAATCAAAGCTAAAGGTGACTGAATGAGATCGTAGTGTGTGTGACTTTTATTTTTTAGCATAAATCATCTGCTTTATTTCAAAGCCTGCAAGGCATAGTTGGAATATAACTAATATTTGAAAGCAACTATTCTAGATAAATAGATTGACAGACAGACTATATGGCCAAAGGTTTGTGGACATCTGATCCATCTGGATCTTTCCCAAGTGGTGTTGTTGGTCTTTGGGCTGCTCCTGGCAAGGGGTTAGCACATACAAGCTTGGCACAGGTTTTTCGGCCGGATGCTCTTCCTGACGCAACCCTCCTATTGTATTTGGGCTTAGGACCAGCACTGCATCCATTGGCTGGGGTTGCATGGCAGGTGAAACATCTACCACTGAGCCACCAGTGCCCGAGTTTATCTTTCCCAAATGTTGACAGAAATTTTGAAGCATACAATTGTATAGAATGACTTGGTGTTCTGCAGAATTGCAATTTCCCTTCAGTTCCCTCACAACACTGCTCCTTTATACAAAGTGAGCTTCATGAAGACATGGTTTATGAAGGTTGGAGTCAAAGAACTTGAGTGTCTTTCACAGAGCTGTCCCCAATCCCGCTGAACACCTTTGGGATGACCTGCAACTGAAGCCTCCTTACCCTACATCAGAGCATGACTTCACTGATGCTCTTGTCTTTGAATTAACACAAAACTCCAGCTTAGGTCTACTGGAAAGCTTTCACCTTACAAGATCAAAAATGTGACAAAATATGTAATAGTACTAAACCAGCAAATGGCAGTTTAATCATATGGTGTAAACAGATTCTATGTCTGCATGTTATCCACACCATACACAATGTAAGTTTTTTTCCTACTTTTATTCCAGCAAATTACTAAAATGTGATTTAATTGTAGGTGAAGGTGATTTAATTGAAAGGTTTGATCTAGATGTCATATGCACCAAAGTATTTCAGAAGAAAATGCTTTGCAGATCAGCAGTGCAGAACTGGGTAGGGTTGCACCTTAATTGCACTTGTTATCCTATTGGTTATTGTGCCACAAAACAGGTGAAACTCATTACACACCTGCTATATAAGCAGGACAACTCTGCTCAGAAGTACACTGGTGGTCCATTGTGTGTGGTGTTATCAAAGGAAGTGCCTGTGAAGGTTGGTTTAGTTTTTAAATTCTGGATTATGTTGTACTTCTCCTGAGCTGCCTTCACTGGTTGAGGTTCTTTTTGTGTGTGTTATTGCAATGCTATGGTAATGTTTTGCAACTGTTCTTCATTATGATGCATTCAATTGGTTTTTGGAAATGAGGTTTGATTCTCACTCAACAGATCTAAGCAACATGTCTGGTCGTGGGAAGAAAATTGTCGCAGCTACTAAGAGCAAGTCCTCCGTGTCCAAGTCTACACGTGCCGGGCTTCAGTTTCCAGTCGGCCGCATTGCACGTCTCCTGAGGAAAGGCAACTATGCGCACAGAATCGGTTCTGGTGCTGCTGTTTACCTCACTGCAGTCCTGGAGTACTTGTGCGCAGAGGTGCTGGAACTGGCTGGAAATGCCAGCAGAGACAACAAGAAGCTGCGCATTGCTCCACGTCACATCCAGCTGGCTGTGAGGAACGATGAGGAGCTGAATACCCTGCTGGGAGGGGTCACCATCAGTGAAGGAGGTGTACTGCCAAACATTCAGGCCCAACTGCTGCCCAAGAAGACCAAGGTACCACGAGAGGCCAACACCAGCAAAGATGTTCAGTCCCAGGAGTTTTAAAAATGTATTAATGGCACTGTCATTTTTTTATGTTTTATTTAATCAATAAACTTGTATTAACTTAAATTGCCTGGTCAAATTGCATCCCATGCTTTCAAGTGAGTAGGCCATAGGTTTTTAACCCAGGAGTACTTGCAGACTTGAGTTTCTTTACTCCTGCTCAGTTCCTGCTTTCTCTAAGTAGGTTGGGAATTTGTGTAGGTCAGGGTTTTCAGAAGCTTTAACTGCTGATAACCTTTTTTTTTTTTTTTTAATTTATTTATTTTTTTATATATATTTTTTTTTTATTGTGGAATTGGATCAATCTCTGAAGTGTTATCAAAACTGAGCTTAAAGTTGAATCTAGTGCTCTAATTATACAAGCTAATGTGCGTGAAACTTAACTTTTTAAGGTCTTACTTCAGTTGCTTTTTACATAAAAGCTACATCTGTGACCCATTTTATCAGTCTTTAACCACAGGATGGTGTAGCCTACTTTTTTTGCTTTCATTTCTCAATGTAAGGGCTTGTTTTCTTGCAACAAGGTAAATTTGCACATTTTCAAATCTAATAACTTGTTTGCAGTTTAAATGTCAAATTAATCTCCACCTCAATATTTATTTTTTGTGGTGGGGTATGCTCTGGTGTTTGGGGTTGCCATAGCTAATTTAAGTCAGTTGATTACATTTTCACTCAAACTTCTTCAATGAGTATTTTGTAAATGGTTAGTGCTTTTTACAAAGAGGCTTTCCTGAAAGGGAAGCAATTTTCAAAGGATCCTACATAGAATACCTTTCACACAAATGAACCGACCAAAGAAAGCTTAAGTTCTACATTTCAACACTTGTCACATCAAATTATCTTCACTGAGTGTATACATGCACAAGTAATGCATTAAATCTTTGCATGAAAGCAGTGTAATGTTGAGTCAGAGTATGCAAGAAACCATTTTTGTCACTAAGGCATCTGAAAAATGCTATAAAGTTGGGTAGGGTGTTCGTCTTCAGCTACTCCCGCTGAGGGCTCGCCACAGGGGACCAGCTAATCCGCACAACTTGGCAAAGGTTTTGTGGCTTAGTGGCTAGCACTGCCACCTTTCACCTGCAGGGTCCAGGTTCGATTGCTGACCAGGTTCGACTCCCAGGTCTCCTGGAACAGGCTCCAGCCTAACCCCCCCCTCCTGGAACTGGACGGGCTGCCTTTGATCCCCGCAGGCACAAATGAGCCTTGAGTGCCTATGATCCTGTCACCAGTTTCCTGGAATATACAGCAGTTGATCAACGGTGTTCAGATCAGGCAGTGGTGGACATGTTATGAGTGGTGAGTGTACAGTAAACATGTATGTTTTTATATTTTATGCTATTTAATTCCATATTGCATCACTTATTTAACAGGCAGGAATTACAGGTCAAAGCAAGACGTAGACAGGACACTTTCGAGAACTTTCACACAGCTTTAATCCATAAATCTATAAATTACACATTACACAGTGCAATTACAAGACATGATTTGAGGATTCCACATTACCAACCAAAAGTACAAACATGTCAAAGCTGTGGGAAAATAAAAAAAAATTCTTTATTTCAAAAAGTGTATAAAAAAAGAGACTGTTATTAACCATTAAAGAATGACAGTTTGCTGTAGATTTGAATAGAAATACCATTCAAACTTTAACAACTTCACCAATTCACTTATTATTAAAAGACTTCACATCTGGTAGTTTTCGTGCCCCTTTTAGGCATACCCTTCCTATGCAACTTTTTTTTTTTTTTACCTACAGGATGCCGACTGTACGTAGTATGAATCTAAACTTGGTTGTACGGCTTCTAAAATGAGCAAAACATGAATTTCCTCAGCCTAAAAAGACATTTTGTAATGCTGTGTCAAACATGCCATCCTGAAATGTTGAGTGAGGAAAAAACGTGCAGTTTTCTTCCACACTCACATTATCTCGGCCCAGTGCTTGCCTAACTTGGCACAGCGCGACCAATTTGCAGCATAAACAGCCAATCAGAGAGGGAAACAAGCAACAGAACTGCTTATAAATCTGATTGTCTATTTCATTTTCAAACAAAACAGTGGATTAGAGTTCATCCAGTCTGTGATTTTGTGCCACCGTTGAGCGAGGACCAGACGGAGATACTGAGAGAGCAAAATACAATCTGTGCATGAAGGACAAAAAGAGGGATTTTTTTTTTTTTATACACAGGAACGAGACGCAAATATATCACCATAGGTGACAAGTATGCCGAGGCATTGTTATTCCATGTTTTCGACACTAATAATACATAAAGTAGTACAGATTGACATTTCAGACTAAAATGCTAGCACGGACCTCAATCCACAATAGTTTAATAAACTCGATCACGCAGGCTATAATGAATACCTACTTCCCACACAAAAACACAGACAGGCCTATGAAATATTCCTCTTTTACAGCACGGGAATCGTGTTCCACATGTCGCCGACAGTCCAGGCTTAACATAAGCTAGGGAAAAAAAAAAAATGATATGCACTAACGCATTACAAAAATAAAATCTTTATTTCTTATATAATGACGTATCAGTAATGCAGCTCAACAGGAGCTTGAAACAAGTTTATCGTTTTCCTCAGATGTATATTATGTAAAATTGTGCGCAGACACCAGCTGAGCCGTAAAGATACTGGTAATGATTTTATCATCATTAGAAAATCCGAACACACCTGAGTGGGGGGTAAAGCTGGCATGAATGTTGATTCCCACACGTCGGTCATTATTAAGGCTAATCTGTGTGACACCGCAGACATATTAAATGCGGTTATAAAAAAAAAAAAAAAAAAAACATTCCTAATACAGTGCTGTGAAAAAGTATTTGCTCCTTCCTGATTATATATTTGTTACACTTAAATATTTTTGTATTAATATACAAAGATGACCAGATTAAATACAAAATGCAGTTTTTAAATGATGATTTCCTTTATTAAGTGAAAAAAGCTGTTCAAACCTGCACAACCCTATGTGAAAAATCCTGAAGAGCATTAGCATTTCAATATCTAATTAGCATTAATTTTTCAAGACCATTAGCAGTTTAACCAAGTTTAAACGCACTTGGGATATGCAGCAGGACAGTGATTTGAAACACACCAGCAAGTCCACCTCTGAAGGGTTAAAAAAAATAAAAATAAAATGTAAATAAAAAAAGTCCGGACTTAAAAAATCCAAAAAAACAAGTGGATCATGCTCAAAAACCTTCCAATGTGGTTGAATTTTTACACTTCTGAAAAAGAAGAACGGGCCAAAATTCCTCCACAGCGATGTGAACGACTCATTGCCAGTTATCGCAAACGATTGATTACAGTTGTTGCCGCCAAGGATAGCACAAACAGTTATTAGGTTTAGCGGGCAATTACTTTTTCACATAGGAACATTAATCTTATTAAATGCAATTATTATTTAAAACTGCATTTTGTATTCATCCTTGTTATCTTTGTGTAATATAAAAATTTGCTTTGACAAAAAGTGTGACATGCAAAAAAAAAAAAAAAATACATTAATTAAATCAGGAAATACTTTTTCACGGCAGTTCTGTAGATGTAAATCCAAAGGATGTTGTTGACAGCCGAGACCGACGTGTGAATTGCGTTTTTAAGTAGCTAAATTGAAAATAAAATACTGTAGTTGACAGTATGTTACTCATTAATCTACCACACATATACAGTATTGTTCATTTTCCTATGTTTTCATTCATAAATAATATTTTTTTCTGAGCAGAATGCTGAACATTGCATGTGTTCATTTTGTATTTCATCATCGTCTGGTGTCATGAAGGTCAGAGTTTACTTCTTTATCATCACATCAGGTTTGTTTAGCTATGAAGAATATAGATCGCTAGTCAGTCACATGACCTCCAGCCCTCAATCTGATTGGTTTGAGATGTAATGCTTGCCAACTAACAGGGTCTGCTAAAGGGATTTTTACTGGGTTTATTTCTATTGATTGCATGATGTAAGATACACATGCATGTAAGTTAATGCACCTGTTTATAAAAAAAAAAAAAAGGGTACATGCATAACTGATTTGTTTTAAACATTGTCGCAAGTTGTATTGTCTGTTCAGCCACACTCTGTAAACCTGGCTACAGCAACGTTGTCTTAGTGCAACTGATTTCCGTTTTGATCATCATAAACCTAGTCATGAGGAATTCTGAATAATACTCAAATAGCTAATAAAAGTTTTTGGTTTAAAAAAATAAAAATAATAAACAAATAGTAGCTTTATTTCAATCCAGTGGAATCACTCTCTGTGACTGTACACATAATTGAGAACTCGACAGCGATTTCTACTTCATTGTACACAATTCTGCAATTGTGGTCCACACAAACACACACACACATACAGTATATATGGTTACGTGATCAGATAATAACTGCTTGGCAGTCATTTGAACCACACAGACATGGTACCTCATGCTTGGGATCGCTTCCTGTTTTATAGGAATAATTCCAGGTCAGCTCAGTCCCTGCCCTGATTGGCCTGTAAAACAAAAACATCAGGGGTGTGTCTTAGAAATTGAGTGTTCAGCCACTGAACTGAGACAGATATACCAGAAGTTTTAATATCATGCACGTACAGTAAATCCAAAGATCCAGATGTGTTGCATCACTTATATCTAATGACTTGTATATTGTATTTTTAAATCAGATATTTTTGATCAATTTAGTTGTAGACAATTCCCAACCGTCGTTAGAGCACTCCACATCAAGGCTAAAACCAACAACAAAAGAGTTTCCAAGGTTACCACCTATTTCCTCTGAGACATGTGACGCCAGCCAGCCGCATCTTTTCATCTTTTATAACCCGAGTACCAGAGGTGGAAAGTAACGAATTACATTTACTCGCCTTACTGAAATCGAGTAGTTTTTTAAAGTAGTTTTTAAAATCTGTAATTTTACTTTTACTTAAGTATGTTTTGTTTGAAGTATTCTACTTTGCTACATTTTAAATCATATTCGCTGATGAAAATGAAAAATAAATGAATGAAAATGAAAAATAATTTTAAAAAATAATGCACCGGGGAAGGAAAAAAATTGCACCCCGGGAACCACTGCACTGATTGATTGATGGGCTTCGAGAACAAACATGCTAAATTCACAAGAACGATGGAGACGGACAAAAAAAATATTCTTATGAAGCAAACCCCTGGCCATTGTAACGGCCACTACTATGTTGTAGACCACATTATGTATGTATGTAGACCACATTATGTATGTATGTAGCCCTTTTAAGAGTTGCCGCCCCTCCCCCAGTGTGTGTGTTGCGGAGGTGTGTGTGTGTGAGAAAGAGAGAACGTAAGTAGGAGCTCAGGTGTGCTGCTCCCCCCCGAAACGCTCGATTCTTTTACTTTATGTTTTGTATTATAATTTCGTGACGCTGAAAGAGGCCGATAAAGGTTTTGTGCTGAACGTTATTCTCGGCACTGAGCTCTTTTTTCCCCCCTCGGCTATCCGGCGCAAAGCGTCAACACCACTTCAAGTAAATTTTTAAAGAGCTACTTTTTACTTTTACTTTAGATTTTTATATATGGTAACTTTACTTGTACTCAAGTAAAATTTCACTGAAGTAACAGTGCTTGTACTTGAGTATTTGAGTTTATTACTCTTTCCGCCTCTGTGGAACTTACTTGCATGTAAAGAAAGCAATTACTGGGAATTTGGGATCGTGGGTATCAACGAAGACATTCTGGACAAAGAGGTTGGGATTGCAGCTGTGCTGTAAAATCAGACAGACATACTGTAAAGTTAGAACAAAAACTTCTGTCTATTTAAAATCAGTTTAGTTCTGTGGAAACTGCAGTTATACTTACATTAATAAACCGTGCCACGTTTCCTTTTTTCGAAGCATCAATATAATACATTTTCTCCAGACAGTCGGGTTTCCCTCCTGCCTTAGGCACCATTTGATCTCGGGCAATGTTTGGCTTCTTTTCCTTCCCAAAGTTTTCCTTGTCATCTAACCTGAGTCTCTTCCTCACCACCTCTTCATTGTGCTCCTCCTTGATTTCTACACATGTAAGTAAATACATAGGAATATAAAAATGAACACTTTTATCAGACTTTATGAGTATATATGACTCACATATGGATTACCTTACCTGTGTGGTCAGGATTAGGTGATGAGCAGGTGTTTAATTTCTCCGGGTTTTCCTAAAAAAATTTAATAACAATAAAAAATTGGGAAAATTTAGAAAAACAATTCGTTTAAAACTCCGCACTGGGTTTTCTTACCCAAAAATGTATTAATCCTTTTTTTTCTTCTCATTTTTATGCGGCAAAATTGAAAATCGTACTGAAGGTAAAAAAAAAAAAGTGAAAAAAAATAATAAATAAATAAATGTATTTATTTATAAATAAACTGAAATCAAAAATATATTATATATATTTTACACAAAACAGAAACTGACGCTCCTCTGTTTTCAGACAGGGGTAGCACAGATGGTTAAGGGATTGGACTAGTGATTGAAAGGTTCAAACACTGGACTAGTGACCAGAAGGGCCCAGGTTCAAACTCCACCACCACCAAGTTGCCAATTAACCCTCAACTGCTCAGATGTATAGAGAGATTAAAATGTAAATCGCCCTGGATAAGGGCTTCTGCCAAATGCTGTAATGTAAATGTTTTTTTTTTTTTTATTATTATTATTATTTAACTTTCAGTATTTGGTGCATTCCTGCCACCTACTGGACTGGAGTGTAGAGCAGAAGATTGGACGGAAAAAAAAAAGATTAATGCTTTGTACGAGATGTGACAAAACGTTACATCTTACATGTAATCATTTTAGTGTTTATTAGATATTTTTCTAATACTTAAGAATTTGTAAGAAATACAGCTATTGGAGATTGTATGGGAAGACTTAAGCAATATTGCATCAGCATGATATTCATCATGATATACTGATATTCAAGTAAGTGTATATCTAAGTAAGTGTAGACACTGTTTCGATGAACGTTTTGTAGCAGACATACACTCCGAGAACGCCTCCGGTCCCATCAAGAGGTGGAGGTAACTCACCGCGTGCTCCAGCTGCTCCCTCTGACCGTCCAGCAGTGCAGAGGGCTGGTCTGACGGCCTCTGGATCACAGGAACATAAAGAGGTGGAGACTTGTCCAGTGTCTCACTGACTGTTTTCTTCTGCCCTGAGGGAAGCGTCCACTCCTCCACCACCTCCACCTCATTATCCGACATCTGATCCTCCTTCAAGTTTTTAGAGAGAAGGGGCTCCTCAACGCCGCGCCCGAGTCTGAGGACAACGCCTAGGACGCGATACGAAAAATACGTTCGCTAAAACCTTAAGAGTCAAAGCGAAATGATGATTTTAAAGGGAAATATGGTTACCTGCGTAAGTACAGACAAAGGTGCCCTGGTCGAGGTCGTCACGGCAACGCACGCCCCATCCTTTTTCATTGGTGCGAAACACCTGCAGGCGGACGCGGAGTCCATGCTGGACCACGCGATTCTGACAGCTGCTTTTCCGGCACCCGCACCACGGACCACACTCGTACAGCCTGGCAAGACGTCGTTTAAAAACGTTATACAAAGCACTGTTTCAAGTGGGCACCATTTCTGGGTCATTCAGCACATTATAGTGATGCGCGGGTCGTCTGGTAACCCGCGGGTCGGGTTGGGGCGGGTAAAG
>JAQMYG010000010.1:15558568-15568944 GCA_030014215.1 Clariallabes teugelsi
TGGAGTTTGCATGTTCTCCCCGTGCTTAGTGGGTTTCCTCCGGGTACTCCGGTTTCCTCCCACAGTCCAAAGACATGCAGATTGGGCTAATTTGCGTTCCAAATTGGCCAGTTTGTGAATGAGAATGTAAGTGTATGTGTACTGTATGTGTGTGTGCCGTGTGATGGGTTGGCACCCCTCATGCCCCTGTGACCCTGTATACAGGATAAAGCAGTATAGACGATGAGTGAATGCGTGAGTACATCCTTTGAGTATTTCTATTCTCTGCTCTTTTATGTATTTAAGGCATTACTTATGTATGCTGGTGCATATAAGTGTGGAGGAGTTATTCTAAACAATGAGTGGATCCTAACAGGAGCTCACTGTGTCTGGAAGTTAGACTCATCCCAACTAGAAGTGACAGTAGGTAAGGATTTTCAAGAATATTAGTAAACTAATCCTTCATAGATTTAGTTTCCTTTCTTTCCACAGTAGAACGTAGTACACTATATGGGAAAAACACGAATTTGGCCAAACCTGCAATTGTACAGACATTGTACCCAAATACATACACTTCAATATGGAGTTGGTCCTCCTTTCGCAGCTACTGTATAACAGCTTCCACTCTTCATGGAAGGCTGTCCACAAGATTTTGGAGCGTTTCTGTGGGAATTCGTGTCCATTCATTCTGTAAAGCATTTATGAGGTCAGGCGCTGATGTTGGACGAGAAGGCCAAGGTGTTGAGGTCAGGGCTCGGTGTTAGGGCCAGTCAAGTTTTTCCACAATAACCTCATCAAACCATGTCTTTATAGTGTTTGCTTTGTGCATGGGGACACAGTCATGTTGGAATAGAAAAAGGTCTTCCCCAAACTGTTACCACAAAGTTGGAAGCTGAGCATTGTCCATGATGTCTTGATATGCTGAAGCATTAAGATTGAAGATAAAGCATCTGATTGAAACACTTGAATTCAATGCTTGGCCAAATGCAGTACTTTTGTCCATATAGTGTATATCAGAGACTAACATTAACTCTTAACTTAATATTTCCTTCAGGTGAACACAACCTTGCTGTAATAGAGGACACGGAGCAGATTAGAAGCGTGTCCAAAATATTAATCCATCCTCTCTATAACCACACGATCACCGATGCTGATGTTGCACTTCTACGCCTGCAGGAGAACATAACACTAGACAAATACGTCATACCCATTTGCCTTCCTCCTGCACATGGCACGTTTTTCCGCACACTAAGCACGGTGCGCAATTCTGTTGTGAGCGGTTGGGGCCGGCTCTCTCAGCACGGACCTCAGCCTGATGTGCTCCAGCGACTACAAGTACCCCGGGTGCCACTCGAGGAGTGCCAGGCGCACTCGGGTCTGAACCTGACCAACAACATGCTGTGTGCTGGCTTTAAGGAAGGAAAACGTGATTCCTGTCAAGGGGACAGTGGAGGACCACTGGTCACCCAGTACAACAAAATATGGTTTTTGACTGGTATAGTGAGCTGGGGAAAAGGCTGTGCCCGCGCAGACATGTACGGCGTCTACACTCGTGTAGCAGTATTTGTGGAGTGGATCATGAACACAATGGCTACAGAATAATTTGGGGGAAACTACTGTATTATACTTAAAAGCAAAATCTTAAAATATTAATTTGGTGATGTAAAAATGAATGTACTGATAATTAGCTTCAATGTAAAACATTGTACTTTCATATATATATGTATATATGAAGAATTGTAAATTCCACTAATAAAATAAATGTAGCTATTAGATACTTCATGCTATTATATCGGACTTGTATTCTTGTTTACCTTGTGGTTAGTTTGATCAATTCTGCTTTTGAGCTTCAAAGTTTTACTCCTGGAGGCAGGCTTTTATGCTCTCATGTGGACAGTCTCCAGACTTTGGACTCTTCAGCCGTAGAGAGACGAAAAGTCTTACAGAACGTCAACTACTATCCAAAATGCGCCTCATATTTCTACTCTCTCTGGTCATGAGCTTATGTTGCTGTCACTCTGCTTCAGGTAAAAATGATCAAACTACAATACCCAGACAGATTAGACGAAATTTATTAAAGCATATGGTTTGTATCTAGAGTTACGGTAAGTGAGATCCTCGTATCCGTGTATGCATGAAGGTCACCGTGCTCGTGGTTATTTGCTTTATATACACGAATATGCGTGTGTATTGTACATGGGCCGCTTTCCGTTGTAGTGTTTGTAAGGAGGAAGGTGGCTCACGAAGTCCTGACCCGTATTAAACGGGCAAACTCTGGTTGGTTTGAGGAACTGAAGGTGGGCGACCTGGAGAGAGAGTGCATAGAGGAGAAATGCTCTTATGAGGAGGCCAGAGAGGTGTTTGAACACACAGAAGCAACGGTCAGTATTTTAAACACACATGCAAATGACGTAGCAGGATGTAGTAAAGATTTTGAGTATTTCGATTGAAACCCAGTGAAATTCCCGTCATTCTTAGATCCTCAGGATATTATAAAGCTCTGAATATTTCAGCAATTATTTGAAATTTCAAATTTATTGTAAACAAATTTCAATAATTTAGCCATCAGCCATTTATTTTGCTGTTTAAAAAAATGATATATGATAAACTGAATTTTTGTTCGTTTTAACCAACTACCTAAATGGTTGTTTTCAGTTGTTTCGATGACCAAATGAATAATAATAAAAAGCTTATTTTAAGAGTTCTACATTTTCATTCTCATATTCCGGTAAATGGTAAAATTGACCCTTTATAAAAGTAATGATAACTTTTGTCCTACTTGACGTATCCAAAAACCCAAATACTGTTTGATGTCTGAAGCCTCCCTGTTAACACATACTGGAAAGGCTTCTATAAGCACATATCTTTTGAGTTTTAAAGGTTAAATCTTACGTGATAAAATAATTAACAATCCCATTATGGTTTGTCTACTGTCTTTCAACCCAATTGTTAATGCACAACTGTAATCAGGCTAGTGATCGTTAATGCTAAATGCTCCGAACAGCTGGAATTACTTGTTCAATATTTACTTTTTTTCACTATAGAACGAATTCTGGAACAACTACAATGGTAACGGTAAGGAACATTTCAAGAATGAAAATTCCATAACTTTCTAATAAGTGCATTTTGTAAATTGAGTTTGAATGATTTTTTTTTTAGTTAAAAACCTCTGTCTCACAAACCCATGTGAGAACAATGGCACCTGCACACAGATGAAAGAATCGTACGCATGCCTGTGTAAAGCAGGTTTTCACGGGCGGAACTGTGAGCATGGTAAAATCAACTTTTTCTTACTTACAGTATGTGAAAACAGATTAGGTACTCTGCAAAAGTCTTCATCAACTAAATGAATCAATTAAATCTAATTAAATTATGCAGATTCAATTAAAGAAATGGAAGCAAATTTTTCACTTGCACCTAAAGGTACAATTAAAAAATTAGTTGTTTACAACCTCAGCAGCGACCTCATTTCCCCTCTCGTCTGTTCCAACCACTCAGCATTCAGCATCACCAGTACACTAATCACCGGCCTGATCATCTGCACCTGTTTCTCACTGGTTCATGCCCTAAGATAGAAGGCTTTAATGCTTGAATAATTCATAGGACACTGAGTGACTTAACAAGCAAAACACATCCCTCTAAACCTGCTCAGGTACAGAGATTGGACTGAAAATGGGAACCAACAACATGCCAAAAATGAGGGAAAAAAAGTCCTTCAGGAGGCCTGAAAAACTGTTCCTCTGGCTCTTTGGAAGCAAATTCTGAATAAATGGGGAGTGGGTCAATACTTTTGCACAGTACCTGTTTTCACTATATTATTCCACAGTGAGGTTACAGGTTTTGCAGTTTAAAAGACGATACTCATTTCAATTTGCATTTAAAAAAGCCTTTTTTTTTTATAAAAGCTTTTGATTTTGCTTGTTTTTTTCCCAGCGATTAAACTTATTCCTGACTCTTGCCTCGATAAAAATGGGGGATGTGAACATTTTTGTGAGGAGGAAAAAGGGAGACGCAACTGTTCCTGTGCAGACGGGTATTTCCTTGGCCCAGATGAACAAAGCTGTCTGACCCATGGTAAGAAAACCAAACATTATCAATATTTTTTTATTCGCAATTAATGTTTTAAGTTTAATTCTGTAGTTTTTTGACCATGCTTATTTATCGCTTTTCTTCAGAGACATTTCCTTGTGGTAAAGTGCCACTTCTCAATACCAGCCTCAGTGGCAAAAATGTGGACCCTGACCAAAGGGCTCGAATAGTAGGAGGGGCAGAATGTCCTAGAGGACACTGTCCATGGCAGGTAAGTTAAAGCTTGTTAATGCAGTAAATCCTATGCATGTACCATACAGTATGTATATATACAGACAAGTCACACATAACTTCTGCAAACGATTCCAGACAAGTGTAGTGCATCCAAACCCATGGTCGTTGTTTTCCTTGGACATACAGTAACTCTAACTGTGAAAGCAAAGGTACCACATAGCTTGTACTACTTTTTTTCTCTGCTCCTACTGTATGTTCTGCCATGTTTCCTGAGCAAGGAAGGTAAGTTATTACAGTAGGTCTGGTGGCTCTGACATGTAGTGGTCTTATCAGTGCTTGCATGGTAAGGGTCCACTTTCCTCTTAGGGGCAAGAGTACAAAATCAAAGTTATTCTGACTGATCACCATTACGCTACTATGAAACTATACCTATTCTATTGACAGTGGTCTTTTTGAGAGCGAGAGTATGACAATCATACTATATAGCCTTTGTTGTCCAGATCTCAACCTACCTGAAGAACTTTTGGACACCACCATCATCATAACACCCACCGAGAAATATTATTTTAAAAGAATAACATTAGTCCTTTCAGTATAGTTTTAGGAACAGGTAGATTTGTGCCACCTCCATCCATCCATCTATTCAAGCTGACATTGCTAAGGGATGACTGTAGATGACTACAAAGACCTATGACTTCATACTGTACCAGTGGCCACTGTTATAGGGAAAGCTGCAGTACTGTGCAAAAGTCTTAGGCACCCTGTGTTTTTTAGTACAGATGTTCTAATGGATTACAACAACCATGTAAGACACAGTTGATCTTGTTCACACCTGTACTTATTAAGTTGTGATTGGATTCCCCAAGACACATGCCAATACCATGAGATTCGTACCAGTGGCCACTGTTATAGAAAAAGATACAGTACTGTGCAATAGTCTTAGGCACCCTGTGTTTTTTTACTTTTGGATTTTATCATTTTGGCCCAACAGTGGCAGCTTGGTGGTGGTAGGTTTTGAACCTGGAATCTTCCAATTAGTAGTCCAATATTTTTACCACTGAACTACTCCATAACCTATGTTGTGATTGGATTTCCCAATACATATTCCTATCCCACAAGCTATCTGTACCCATACGTGTTTCATGTGTCTATTTCTATATTCATTATCATCGCCTGTACCGCTTTATCCTGTATACAGGGTTGCACAGGGACACTGGTCCCAATCCCAGGAGACTTAGGGCACGAGGTGGGGTACACCCAATGTACCAATGGGTGCCAATCCATACAACACCTCGCAATTTGGGAATGCCAATTAGCCTAATCTGCATGTCCTCTGACTGTGGGAGATAACCGCAGTTCCTGGAAGAAATCCACTAAGCATGGGGAGAACATGCAAACTCCATGCAAACAGACCGGGTTCGAACCTGGAACCCGGAGGTGCAAAGCGACAGTGCTAACCACTAAGCTACTGTGCCGCCATTATTTCAATATTGTGATCATTAATTCATTTATTCGTTCATTTTAAGTTACCGCTAATCCTAAGCAACATGAACATTGGAAGCTATCTGAAGGAGTTTCAAGTCCATTATTGTTAATTGTTCCTCATTCATGAACAGAATGAGAAAATTGAATGTCACACTGATACAAAATAAAAATTCCTCATCAGGTCCTGCTGATGTATGGTACAAAGGGGTTCTGTGGCGGTGTGATCTATAAGCCTACATGGATCCTCACAGCCTCTCATTGTTTAGAAAAG
This sequence comes from Clariallabes teugelsi, assembly GCA_030014215.1. Taxonomy (NCBI): domain Eukaryota; kingdom Metazoa; phylum Chordata; class Actinopteri; order Siluriformes; family Clariidae; genus Clariallabes; species Clariallabes teugelsi. The sequence continues at coordinate 15,564,567 of JAQMYG010000010.1, forward strand.
ATTGTATTGAAGGACCTCAAGATAGTGACAGGTAAGTTTTGAGTTTTGAGCTCGTACAGTAGCATGCAGTCTTAGTCAAGGCACCAATTTACACCTTTTTTCATCCAGGTGAACATGACCTTGATTTAAACGAAGGTTCCGAACAAACTATCGAAGTGGAGCAGGTTATTAAGCACCCCAATTACGTCTCGGCCACAGCAGATAACGACATCGCCCTCCTCCGTCTCCGCCGTCCTATTGTCTACAGTACCTATGCCGTACCCGTGTGCCTCCCTCGCAAGAAAATGGCAGAACGAGAGCTGTGGAGAGTCCGCTACCACACTGTGAGCGGATGGGGCCGACGCTCTGAGACTGGTCCAACGTCACGAATTCTCCGGAGGCTCAAAGTGCCACGTATACATACCCAGGACTGTGTTAGGGAAAGCAATGTCGCGTTAACGTTGAACATGTTCTGTGCTGGCTATTTAGAGGGCAAGGAGGACTCATGCAAAGGGGACAGTGGTGGACCACTTGTCACCTCTTTTGGCAACACCACATTTCTCCTGGGCATTGTGAGCTGGGGCAAAGGGTGTGCTCGTCCTGGTCACTACGGCATATACACACGTGTGTCCAATTACCTGGAGTGGATCCACACGCACACATCAGCTCTAAAGTCAGCAAATGGGACAGTGGTGGTTAAGTCACTGGGAAAAAATGTCTAGCTGAAAATTTGTTTAATCAATGTTAATTCAGCAATCTTACTTTTGTAATAAAAGTTATTAAACTGTTCAGATGGAAGCTTGGCAGTATAGACAAGGTGCTGTCAAAAAACTTGTGAATTCTTACCCTATCTAGTGTTGCTTGGTGCCTGACACATCTTACTTCACATGAGTTTGATTTATTTCTGTTTACACAAGATTGAGAGAATGGAGAACAAGCAGATGTGAAAAGTTTGACCTCAATGCAAAATGGTGAATTACACAAAAAAAGTTAATTTTGCCATATACAGTGTAGCAGCACTTTAAAACTACCATTTCATTCTTCTTTCTAAATATATAATTAACATTTTTATTTTTTACAACTGTTACACCTTCATCTGGGCTTTATATGTGTTAATCTCTTGGTCAGCTTTGTACTATTTTTAAATAAATGTGACCTAATCTAAAGAGCAAGCTAACTAATTTGATCTTTTATGTGCACGTGTGAATGTGTCTTGCGAAGTCGGTGTTATGTTGCATCAGTCCATTAGTCTCACTTACGGTTTTCTTATGGCCACACAGCTGTTTATTCCCAATCCTGTGAGTTCTCCAATTTTTTGATCCTACCGTAAAATACCTTTTACAACTGTTACATAATATAAAGTGCTAGCTAACTAATTTAAACTTTTATGTTCATGTGTGGATGCGTCCAGTGAAGTTGGTGTTAAGTTGCTGAGCATTCAGAGAGCGTTATCTCAGATTCCTTTCGTTATCCAGTGACTAATGTTCAGGGAGGGTTTTTCATGGATGTTCCATGCTGAATGAGAACAACTAAATATTTCTGATTTGCTCATTAAAGAACATACCAAGCTCTACTCTTCAACACCGTACAGTTGGTTCCCCTGAGTGCCTCAAACAGGTATGCTTTTATGGGATTTATATTGCATGATTGTAATATTTTTTTCTTTCTTGTAGGATTAAAAAATACACAAGGTCTTGAATCAACATTTACGATTGTAAATGTTTCTAGAAACACTGTGTTTGTGGAAAAATTAGGGATTTTGCCATGTGTGTAACCTGTAATACAGTAGCTGATGCATATAGTGGTTGATGACACAAAAATCATGAAAGAATATTAATATTGTGATACATTACAAATATTAAAATACATATTATTTAAAAGTATTAAATTCTAATTTCATTTTTATTTATAATTTTCAGAACCTTTATTGGTCGCACACAATACACAATCTGACAATATACAATATGTTTTTACGACTTAATATAAGAGACATAGAAATAGTAGACATAGACAAGGAAAACAATTTAAAGAGGTACACGGGCATGACTACATAAGGTAACTATTCCAAGACTCCGAGAAGTTATGAGAGGTTGGTTCTGGGAACACTACGAAATGTAATTTATAGTCCAGTCAAGTAGCCTTTTATTGTCATTTCAACCATATACAGTTTAGTACACAATGAAACGAAACAACATTCCTCCAGGACCAAGGTGCTACATACGACATAAATTTACAACATAAATTAACAAAAAACTAACTAGCTAACTAACTAAGAAATCTAATTAGCTGGCTAGATGAGACAAACCAGATTAACATTATACATTAACAGAAACTATCTAAGTCATGCACATGAACTGTCCACCACAAATGCCATTAAAAGTCTTTGAGATGTTCTGGAGAAGATTTTATGGACTGGTTTGACTCTCAGGTCATCAATACATGATCTTGGCCAAAAATTACTAAAACTCTAGATGGAAATAAATGTTGCAACATTGAATATATATAGCTGAAACAATGGCATGGCGAATAAATGCCATAATCAGAGGTAAATGTGAAATATTTAGGCCAGGCATGCATGTGACAAATAAAGGCTGTTATTGTTGTTATTATTTTTATTAAGACACTACAGCATTAATAAATATCATAACTGATATGTATGTAATACAGTACATATTTTGCACACTCACTGTATGCACACTTTATGTACATCTGTTACATAATCAGGATCCTCCTCCACAGACACCCCTCCCCTTTTCCCCACGCTGGTCTTTATTTATTCTGTACAGTTGTTGAATATTGTAAATAAATATATAACCCTTGGTGAATAAAACTGGTGTCTGATTCAGATATGTGGTATCTAAGCGTTGTGATATTTGCTTCATATCACCCATGCTTAGCACACAGGCCTGTACACTCATAGCTTTGTATAGTCAGTGAGTGTACTTTATCCAAAGCACAAAAAAAAAAAAAGTGCTCTTTTGACCCCCGGATCGACCGCTGAGACGTTTTGTTTATCTCTGGATGACCATCAGTGTGGGGAGTCTAAGGGAAGCAACATGAAGTACCCAACTCTTCTGCTCTTATTTCTTTTTTCTCATGCTGTATCAGGGGCAGGTAAGGAACACATTATTACACTTTTTTAAAACAGTCTCATGGGGATTGTGTTTTAAAAAAAAAAAAAAAAACATTAAATTTTGATATCCTCTTATGACTGTATCACGTGTCCTGTCAGTGTTCCTGAGGAGAGACGATGCTAGCTCTGTGCTGAAGCGCTTCAGACGCGCCAACTCGGGCTTCCTGGAGGAGGTGAAGGCGGGAAACCTGGAGCGCGAGTGCATCGAGGAGATCTGTGACTACGAGGAAGCGCGCGAGGTGTTCGAGGACGACACCAAAACGGTCAGATGAAGCTGTTAGAGCCAAATTAAAGCACCAAACATCAAGCATTTGCATGCACCACGCGCGCATGACTGTATACTTACGTGTGCGAACCTCGTGCATGTTTATTCTGTTGTTCATTATTAAAAGTGGTAGTGAAGCATGGAACAGTAGAATGAGTATTTCAGTATTCCGAGTAATAGTCACGTGACAACTGCCAGTCAATTATAGATGCAGTATTAAAAATATTATATTAGAACATGAATTCATAGGTTTATTATTATCAGATATGATATTACGATTATAATGAAGCCTAGGCACGTGACAGCCGTCAAGACCATTAATATAAATTCTTGTATAATGTTTATTTTGTGGCACATTTATTATTCAGGGGTTTCTCATGAATATGCAAATAAACATTTATATATAATAAAAATAAATATTGTTTATGATGTAAAATTTGACGAAACTAATTTTATTATAAAATAAACAATATAAAAGTATACATGTTGTATATGAAAAAAAATAATATTTCATTTTTTAAATAAACAACATATATATTTTCATATTGCTTATTTTATTTTATTGTCTCATGTAATTTGTAATTTGTAAACCGTTAACCTATGAATTTATGTTCTAATATAATATTTGATAGCGATTATGTTGGGGGGGGGGGGTAATCAGCATATAACACCGGTCAATAAGGCAGAGAAGAATTCTACTTTAACATGTAATAATATTTAATAATATAATTATTTATTTTAATAATAAAATAAAGTAATTTAGTCACAATATTCCGCTGTATTTCTTAATATAATTTATTTACAATAAAAAAATATATAATCTAAAAATCTAATTGCATTACATTCGTGTTCATGTACGCGAGGCGCTGGACAAACGACTGACTATGTAGGCACGTACATTTTTGCAAAGCATGTGATTTGATACTGAGCTCTAATTGGATTTTTTCAAATCATCCTTGGGGCGCAGCACTGTGCGCCCCGAACCCTCCCACTTTTGTTCT
>JAQMYG010000010.1:15680450-15702076 GCA_030014215.1 Clariallabes teugelsi
AGCTGCTTTGAGGCAATGACAATTGCTAAAAGCGCTATACAAATAAAATTGAATTGAATTGAATTGAATTGAATGTTTACAGCAACGACTGCAGCGGTCCGGACGTACAGCCTTCTTAAAAAAACGTTTGCACCATTAAAATGTTTTGCTAAGAGTCTCTTCACTGTAGTGTTTTTTAAATGGGAGTGAAGTTTCATCTCAGTTCCCGGTTTGACTTGAACGCCGCTTGTATGATCTACTTGTCCGTGTCTATAAAAATGACAACTACATAAGAAATCTATTAATCTTTTCATTTTATTATTTCATTGTTTCCTGGTGAGAGTCATTGTGGATCTCAAGAACAATAAACCCAAAGTGTGGGATACGACCACTGTTGTCCAGACCATGCAGAGCGCCACATAGACAGTAACCTGAGCTCAGGGTCAAACTTGGAGCTCAAAGTACTCGCTGCACCACGAGGCCACACCCACTGCTTCCAGTAGTGTGATTATTGTGTACGAGTGGTATGTACAGCTTTTTGTTTTCCAGCTGCTTTGCCCATGGGTGTGTGTGGACTGAATCACAATTGTTAAATACACCTACATAAAACCGGTTTATATTACTTTTATTAAATTCAACTGGATGGACCAACCTAACAGATCCCACGCCACCCATTTGTCAATTCCAACTTTGGAAACCAGAATAGGTCTGATTAGGTCTAACCTTATCTGTCATATCTGCATCATATGAATCAGGGAAAAGAGGCTTGTTCTGTCCATCCTCCTCAATCTCTCTCTCCTGTAGATAGAACTGCCACTTGGCTTCAAAGTAAAACCATTTCTCCTGGTACTCTGAAAACGGAGGTTATTCAGACAGACAGCAGGGTTTAGGAAAGTTGCCTCCTATAGGATTACACAGTGTCAACAAAATATGATCGCTCTGCAGTACTTTGCAGGGAGTTCGAATGTACACTTTAATAGGAACACCGGCACTTTCTCATCATTCGTTCACACAGAGATCCAAACAGAAATATCATTAAAGCATCACACAACATGCTGAACCTTGAGAAAGATCGGTTACTGTATCATGTAAAGGCATTCCTATTAAAGTGGCCAACTTCTTGTCCAATGGTATGCATACTCTTACATAACTTACATATCCTGATGCATAACAGGTTATATACTTTAAATATATTATTGTGTGTACATTTTTTCCATGCATTGTTCTAAGGGCTCCTCACCTGCCATGTGGCGTATAGTCTTCCTACAGTATTCTTCAGCCTTGGGGATCACCTGCATTAGATCACGGCCCCAGGTCACCACCGGCTTGCCTTGGATTGCTAACGAGGCGAAGAGGGCAGTGCAAAGAGATCCCAAAAAGCCTGCGCATGAAGGGAGTGTTGTGACTTTCATTGTTCAGTTCTGTTCAGTTCTAAACCTCATTAACAGCCATTTTAAGCGTATTTGTATTCATCTCGTTGTAGTAATTGATCCACTAAAGCATTCAGCCATTAATAGGGTATAATAATAATAATAATCCATAAATAATAAGTTCATTAATGATTTAAAGTCATGAGAGTCAGTGTCAAGGGTTCGCGCCCCACTACTACTGGGTATTAACCCTATTCCCTATTCAACCCAGCCACTGCACTCAGGGCCGATACCAAGCCTGGTAAGAAAATGGGAGGGTTGGGACAGGAACGTCGTCCATCGTAAAACCTGTTCCAGATATTGAGGATCAAATGATCCGATGTGGCTACACCTAGTATAAAATGGACAAAGCCCAAGCAAATATCAACAACAAAAGCTTATATTTCCAATACAAGGAAATGTGATTTACACTCCCACCTGTGCAAACGACAGCAGTACTGTTCAAACTGATCATGATTAAGAGTTATAGATCGGTTTTGTAAAAAAAACACAAAAAAAAACATTTTAAGCAGTTGACTGATAAATTAAAAGCAGTGACTTGGAGCAGATGTTGCTTAGTAACAAACCAAACAGAACATAAGAAGTAAGATGGCATGGGGTGATGGTGAGCGCAATCTTCCCAGAATCCATTTTGTAACATTCTGTGAAGATTATGAAATTCTCATGACATTTCATAATACAGCCATAGCCAAAAGTTTTGAGAATGACACAAATATTCATTTTCACAAAGTCTGTTGCTTCAGTTTCTTAGATCTTTTTGTCATATGTAAGATGTGAGAAGCAACACAGGACTGATGGTAGCGCTCACCTTTTCTTCTTCAGACGAGCTTTTTCTCTAGATGCCCCCAAACAATCAGAGAGAAAACTACTTTACTCCAGTCCTCAGCAGTCCAATCCCTCTACCTTTTGCAGAATATCAGTCTGTCTCTGATGTTTATTTCCTAGAGAGAGGTGGCTTCTTTGCTTGTACAGTATGGGGGTGAGCGCTACCATTACTCCTGTGTCATGCCAACAGTAAGGCATCCTGCGAAAATTCATGTGTGGGGTCGATTCTCAGCCAAAGGAGTGGGGTCACTCACAATTTTGACTAAGAACATAGCCATGAATAAAAAATGGTACAAAAACATCCTTCAAGAGCAACTTCTCTCAAGAACAGTTTGGTGTTGAACAATGCCTTTTACAGCATGATGGTCCACCTTGTCATACAGGAAAAGTGATAAAGTGTCTCAGGAGAACAAAACCTCTACAGTTTGAGTCCATGGGCAGGAAACTCTCCAGACCTTAATGCCATTGAGAATTCGTGATGAATCCTCAAGAGGCGGATGGACAAAAGGTGTGGCCCGGAAGTTGATTGACAGCATGCAAGGGACGAATTGTAGAGGTCTTGCAAAAGAAGGGTCAACACTGCAAATATTGACTCTTCGAATAAACTTAATGTAATTGTCAATTAAAGTCTTTGACATTTATGAAATGCTTGTAATTATGCTTCAGTATACCTTAGTAACATCTGACAAAAAGATCTAAAAACATTGAAGAAGTAGACTTTGTGAAAATTAATATTTATTTCATTCTTAAAACTTTTGGCCATGGTTGTACTATGTTAATAAAATGTCTTTAAAACTTTGTTCTGTGTTGCATTGCACTTTGGATAAGCCTTCAGGGGTTCCAGCCATGTGGGAGCACTGAAGAAGATTAGACCATGTGATACCTATGGGGTGGTTGTGGGTCATCCGGCCTATTTCGATGCTCACTTCCACCAGGGTGTCCAGTCTTTCAGGCTGCCAGTATCGCATGCCTACACACATAGCCTTCGTGGCGGCTCCAAAGCCAGAACCTGTTAGTATTGTCACAACAGATGGTAATAAATACACACAGAGCAACAGGCAGATCTGGTACAGGACTGGATGGATGGCTGTAATGGTATACCTTTTTCATTAAATGGCGTGTGCCAGGCCAGCAGGTAGTTGTAGGGTTTGAGGTAGGAACAAGCTTCTACCGTGCTGGGGTCGGGAGTACGACCTTGGAGGGACACCATGGCTGCTACATAGAGCCGCACAACCTCTCTGTACAAGTCTTCCAGACACCAGTAATCTTTGCGAAACAGCACAATCCAGTTACAGTACACAGCGACATATCCCCTTAATTTTTGCCAAACGATGTGAAACATCAGGACACTGTGATAGTGTTATCATGCTTGGCATTGCTGGCAACTGAGTAGTAGTGTTTCAGGCTAAATTTAGCTGTGTGTGTGTGACACAGGAGGGGAGGGATACTTTTCAGGCATTAGCGAGGCTCATGAGTAGCCACGCACCCTCTATTCTGTCTGTCCACGTCTCTAAAACAGAGCTCATATATAGCTCGAGCAGGCTTAGGATTCAGCTTCCCGAGGCATTATTAAACGGCTTATTATGCAGTTAACCTCTTGCCCTTTACCAGACTCAAAGCAAACTAGAGTCTGCTGATTTTTCTCAGTAGGATTGAAATTTGAATAAGCAAAGACCTATTCCATGACTCCATGTTCTTATTCCTGCAAGGAGAACCACAGAACCCTTAGACCCACCAATGGCCAACATTGTCCAACGGATCGGGTTTAAGATCTATTCTCAGCGTGGTGGCAGAAAGACAATGGTGCTTGGTCTCCAAAGACAATGGGTTTTAGGTGTTCCATGATACGGGATGCTGGGTTCTGATCTTAACCTCGATGTTTTAAGGGATTAAAGATGGTGGGGGTATCTATAACTTGTGCTGCAAATGAATCTAAAGCCGAAAACAACAGGATGAAGTCAAGTTCCATTCTTGTACTTATGAGCACACAGAGATAACAGGGCATGTGTCACTATTGTGAATACACATTTATGCATCTCATCAACTGTTTATGAGATCAAGTGTCTGCCTGCATCATCATCACCAGGGATAATGATATGGGTATGTGCGATAGAAAGATTATTCCGAGATGTGTTATACGCATATGGCGAAACTAGAGACACAATCCCAGACTGCACTGACTACCACTGATCTCCCACACGTTTAATCATTTGATTTTTTCATAAAAGCAGTTTTTGTAATCTTACTATGAAAGACAGGATCAATATTGGATTTCTCATTTACAATTGATGAAATATAAGCAAGAAAAAAAAATGCATTAGTTTACATTTGTAAACATGAATGAAAACTGCAACCCAAGTCAAATTAACTCATAAGAACAAACTACGATTCATTTTCTAATAGGAAATGTTTAGTAGGAAAACCAGATTAGCTTTGACGGGTCGTAGGTGTGATAGATTCCTATTCCTTGTTCCTTACTTTTTAACCTTGACTTATTATTGCATAATTTATCCAAAAGTATACTATTGTAATGTAACCCTTCTACCTAGGGGTGCATCCTTACCTGTAACAAGGGCCTCCGCTGTGGTCATGTGCATCAAAGCTCCATCACTCAAAGGCCAGTTTTCCGGATCCAGTTTAAGAGCCGCCAGTCCCCCAAGCTCCGAGAGCTCTTTCTGTATCTGAGACCCAAATATGCAGCCTTCCCAGCGGCCTTTGTAGTACCCTAGAGCATCTCCTACAGCCCCCAGGAGCATTGCGGCCTGGAATTTCTCCATCGGTTGCCTTCTAAACCCAAGCCATCAAAAAAAAAAAAAGTTCTTCAAGACTTTATAGGAGACTGAACCTGACGTTTTTTCCCAGTCCTATATCTTTGGTTTGGTTTCTGATTTGGTTTGACTACCTCAGTGTCCAAAAGCTCTACAGAGAACGGCTTAACCCAAAACCAGCAAATATCCCCTTCTCTGTCCCCTCCCAGTCACTCGTCCTAATAACCAGGCACACGCACACAAGCAGGCTCTTATCATCAAGCCTTTTTTGTGTTGCTGTGATCAGGTGTCTCCTAAAAAGGCAATCCCCATGGAACTATAGCGGGTGTCCAGAATCCCGCAGCTGGTCCAGGATCAGCACTAAATCCCCTCCCAAAGCCACAGGCAAGCATGGAGTCTTAGCAAAGAATCAAAAGTCATCACTCTACATACAGTGCCTGGAATGTTTATGTACCGTATTTTAACTTCTCACATTTTTTGCAGGGTTTCATTAATTTGGAATGAAATGAAGTGAAATAGGAATTCAGAATAGTTTGCACGATTATTTACACAAGGTCTGATGAACGAAATATTCCCTCCAATTGGGACAACCGTTAAACAAGAAGTGGTTAAGCCTGGTTCAGGCCTAAGCCTAAGCATACTTACCGCTAAAGCTACACTGGATGGGTTTGAAACCAACAACTTGAGTAGGTTAGAATGGAAAGTAAGTCATCAGCCTTTTCCAGGAGACTTCGGACAGGGACGGGGTGCCAATCCATCTCAGGGCACAGACACATACACACTATGGGAAATTTGGGAGGCGGGAATACAACCCGGTTGGGAATCGAACTCAAACCCTGGATTTGCAGGGCGACAGTGCTTAACCACTAAACTACCGTGCTGCTGACATCAGTTTCAGTAATATGTGGCAAGACTTGAAAATCACTGTACACTAATGGTGTCCATTCAATATCTCAGAGCTTAAATAATTTGGGCAGAAATAATGACCTTAATGATGAGGATACAAATCCACATAGCTATTTCCTAGCTGTCAAAAGACTTAGCAAATTCAAAATGAATAGGAATGAACGATTATGCAACCAACAAACATCTTTTTCTTACTGTAGCTTTTAACCTTTGATGATGATTATACCATTACTTGTCACATGTATAATACTGTGCAAAAGTCTTGAGCCCCCTCATCGCTTCATATTTTGCTTCCAAAGAGACAGACCTTCTTGGTCTTGAGGAATAGTTCGCCAGGCTACTTTTTAGACTTTTTTGTCTCTCATTTTCAGTCCAGTCACTGTACCTGAGCAGTTTCAGAGGAATGTTTTTGGTTCATCAAGCAACACAGTGACCTATAAATCATTCAGGGATTAAAAAAAGGTGTAGATAATGAGAGATGATCAGGACAGTGGTTACTATACTGGTGATGCTGAATGCTGAGTGGTTGGAACAGACGAGAAGGGAAATGAGGCTGCTGCTAAGGTTGTTACATAAACAACCATTTTTAAAATTGTATCTTTAGGCACTTTGCATCCCGTCACAGTAAAACATTTGTTCCCATATCTTTCATTTATATGATATAATGTAATTTTATTTAATACTATAGAGAAATGAGAGGTTCTCACAACTTTTTTTCCCCTCATATCCCAGTTTGGAAGTTGGAGTCAGAACACAAGGTCAGCCATGATACATCGTCCCTGGTGAAGACAGGGTGGTCAACAGTGACTCCAACAATGGCTGCTTCACAATGCTTGCACATGACCCCATGACCCATGACCTAATTAACTAAGATCCTTAGCTGTTTGAGCTACCACTGCCCCAAGTTTCTCCCTAGTTCGGTCACCTACAAATTCCCATGCACCAGCCAGCTCCCACTTATCATATCACGGCTACCAACCAGCAAGGGTGTAGGATATCATATGCTTTCTCTGAGACACATGAAACCAGCCCACAAAATGTTTCTACCTGGTCACAGGCCAGCAAAACATATTATGCTGGTGCTAATCATCATTCAGACTCGGTCAGCTCCTGATGACAGGGTGAAAGCTTTTCTGTTCTGCCACATGGGAGCCTGCAAAATGGCACACTGGTGGCACGTCAGTTATGGTTCTTGGTTACTTATCAGAATGGTAGCTGGAGTTTGAGCCCCAGCACCACCAACCTGCAACTGTTGGTCCTTGAACAACTCCCTTAACCTTATCTGTTTCGGGGGTGTTTCACGTACCATGGCTCTGATCCAACCTTCCTAACAAGAAGGAATATCTGGATAAAAGAATTTCACTGTGGTTTGAGACTTGTTCTACCAATCAAGTGTAAAATTTATTACATTTGCAGGTCTTACCTTCCAAAATTTGGAAGGCACTAACCATAATCAGCATGATGTAATCGCCTTCATGTCGGTACAGTATGTAACTAATACATGCCAAAATCATCTTGTCTTACACCAACTAACTTTGGTCTTCCTCTAGACCTCCTACCTGGCAGTTCCAACCTCAACATCTTTCTACCGATAAATTCAGAAGCTCTTCTCTGGACATGTTCACACCAGCTCTCCAAGAAAATCTAACAGGGGTTGTCCCTCTGATGGACGCATTCTTCATCCTATCCATCCTTTCCACATCCAAAGAGAACCTCAACATCTTCAGCTCTGCTAACTCCAGTCTTTTCTTCAGTGGCTGGCACATTTTCTTAGATACTTTTTCTTAATCGTAACTGTAAACCTAAACAGTACATTCAATCATCTTCTACACACCTTATCCTGTACAGGGTCATGGAGGCTATCCCCGGGCACAAAAGGGCACACACTGGGCAAACAACGTGCAATTTGGGAACACAGATTAGCCTAATCTGCCTGTCCTTGGACTGTGGGAGGAAACAGGAGTACTGTACATGGAGGAAACACAGCAACCACAGGATCAGATATATAAAAACGCGCAAAGCCTGAACTATAAACGCAAACTGAAAACTAAACGAAAAGAATAGAAACATAAACGTGCAAACAAATGAATACCATGTGATTACAATTTGTTGTTTTAATGTTTTTAATTTCTGGTGTTCATTCAAAGAATGGTTTTCATGTTTACTGTTTCAGGTTTAGCTATGTGTGAGATAATGCATTTCTGGATTTTATTTTTTACACCTATAATTTACATTTTATGTGAAGCTGACAACTGATTGGAATAGATTTTAAGTCAGCATGGTGATACAGGGGTAGCACAGTGGTGTAGTGGTTAGCATTGTCACCTTGCACCTCCAGGTTCTGGGATCGATTCCCATCTCTGTGTGCATGGAGTTTGCATGTTCTCCCCGTGCTTGGTGGGTTTCCTCTGGGGACCCCAGTTTCCTACCACAGTCCAAAGACTAATTGAGTGTATGCATGTGTGTGTGTGCCCTGCGATGGATTGACACCCTGTCCAGAGTGTATCCCGCCTTGTGCCCTAAGTCTCCTGGGATAGGCTCCAGGCCCCTGCGACCCTGAATACAGGATAAAGCGGTATAGAAGATGAGTGAGTGAGTGAGACTGAGTGGTGATACAGGAATTGGCACTAAATCGATTTTTCCGGTTTCCAACTTGCGTGTATGAGTGTGTAGATGCTTGTCTGCCCTAGATTGGATTGAATTGGATTGGCACCAAACCCAGTGAGTACTCCGCCTAGTGCACAGAGTCCTCCAGTGACCCTGAACAGGACGAGTGAGTGAATAGTCACAGTCTTGGTTGTTTTTGTTAAAAACATGCTTTATTTAACACCCTCTTTAATCCACAGTCAAACAAACTGCGTTTGCATGATTTGCCATTTCTTTTTTCCTTAAATAAACTTTATTTACATATGCAATAATACTGATTTGACGAGCTGAACTCGACTACCTCTGACTCGACGCTCGAAACATTCTGCGAAGCGAACCTGTACCGCGCGAGCAAGACGCTGCTTTCCGCATGAGGGGAAATAAACGTGACATCAAACTGGACAACAATGGCGATCTGTAACGAACACGCGAGGCAAACCAGAACACCATAGCACCTTGTCCAGAACTCTGGAAGATATATCTAACAATAATAATAATAATAAACTCTAGAACATATATGCTTTAGTGTGCACACAAATAAAAGTAACATTATTCACTGAAAATCCACACTCACACTAGAGGTTAGTGTTTTCTTTAAGTCTAAGGGAATTCATTTCTAAAATCATCAACTCAACCAGAAGGACATTTTTGATGGTAACAGCTTGATATATGCATATTTTGAAGAAAATAATTACAATGGTTGTTAAAATAAAAATAACAAAAAAGGAATTTTAAAAATCTACTATTTAAAACAAACCTATAATCTGATATTGCATGTTTGATCTTTAACCAGCACAACGAACTTCACGCAACAATATTTCTGTATTCTTTCCACAACGCGTCTGTATATCACTTTCACACACACGGTGCATTACAGCTGGAGCAACATGACGTCTGCTGGTGTTCACAGCATCGCTGCGTGTTTTCTCGCTTTCCTGATCACGGATTTCGAACCTTTTCACATCTTTGAAAGTTCACGCGAACATCCTCGGTCTTAAATTAAAGTTGTCAAAGTTGTAGAAACATGATTGTAACATTGCTAAAAATCTCACTTAAAACTCATCAACTGAAACAAGAAAAAAAGAAAAAAAAAAGAAAAGAAAAATTCATCATCCTGTATTCCAACACCTCCTGGGTTTCAGCCTTGGCACTTGAGATGCTACTGCTAGCGGCGGCTGCAATGTGCACACTGGTGGATGCTGGATGGTTAAAGTGTACTATAAAGTATGTTTCCGTGCATGCTTTTGTATCTGAACCAGAACCTGTTTTCATCAGCAGCTGACCACAACATAAACAAAAATAATAATAATAATAATTTAAAAAAAGTGGCAGCCAAACACATCCCTCCACTCCACGAAAACATTCATCCTCCTCCATCATCTCCATCTTTGTTGCGATATTTCAGTTTTCAGTAAAGCTGAGTTAAAAACTGCTGAATGGAAACTCAGATGTAGTGACACTTCAAAGGCGGGGCGACTGGAAACAGACGGCGCTCCTTTCCTCGCTCCTTGACGCCACCGTCTCCCCCTGGTGGTGATGCACATGATGCACTCGGGCTCATTCCTGATGCAGCTCAGCGTTACACTGCACTCATCTCTCACGTTCGGTAGCACAGACTCGCATCTTTAAAGTCTTCTTTGTTTTCTATTTAAATATTTTTTTAAATATAAAAATGTCTAAACAGAGAGAGATGACACTTCTCTCTCCAACAGGAAGGGTAGGGGGTGATTATACATTTTTGCGTTTGCCTGCTGTAATGATTGGCCGAGCAAACTCCACGAAGTCGTCTATGAGGACTGGCCACGCCCCTGTAAAGAGAGCGATGAGAAACATCAATGATTTTAAAGCGTGTAAAAAATCATGTTTATTTTTTTTCTTTTTGTAAGCAAGGAAAATCTTTAAATTAAATTACGGTAACTGCAAACTTTATACCTAAATGATCAGAAACATCACACCTTCAACACATTTATACATATACACAAGTATATATTATATTACATTATATTATACATTTAAAAAAATATGGGATTTTCGGATCATGTGTGGCAGGGGGTGCTGGCGGGGGGTGGAGGCGGGGGTGCTGGGGGCGGTGAACTACACACTGGTCAAGCAAAGAGCCCAAGACTGAAGATCAGCCAAGATAGAGCAGTTTATCTAAAGTAGGTTGGCGGTGGTGGGGGTTGAACCCCCGACCTTCCCATGAAGCCACCACTGCTCCTGGATCTGGATTGATTCTTGAGTCTTGAGGAGTGAACTCACGTTTCTTTATAAATGGAACAGCGGCAATAATAGGCACATTTTACTTAGAACCTAATATAAAGCGTAGACAAAGACAATTTCTTATAAATCATTTTCACACTGATCTACTACTGTAGATCTGATTTCCTTTTTGGTAAACAAGTCTTTGTACGTCTGTACACGACCCAGCTCACCTTCCTCGTCATAGTTCGACATATCATCGGCGATCATGTTTCCGAAGTCTAAAAGAAGATTCCACGTGTCTTTCGGGATAGATCGTTTGTGATGCTCCTTCAGAGAACAGAAAAAATATAATAGAACATCAACATCAGTTTCATCGCTTAGTTTACAATCTAATCCAGCTGTGTTTTTGTATAGCTTTGTGTCTAACTTGTATACTTCATCACTCTACGTTCTTTTTATTGTTATTAGTAAAACTTGCCCATAAATTTCTTTCACTTACTAACGTATTGTTATCAAAACACTTGAAGTGCCATGGAAAATTATTTGCCCCTTCCTGATTTTTATTTTTATTTTTTTGCATATTTGTCGAACTTAAATTATTGAGATCATCAAACAAATTTTAATATTACACAAATATAACCTGAGTAAATACAAAATGCAGATTTTAAATTATGCTTTTATTTATTAAAGGAAAAACGCTACACAATCCTGTCTGGCCCTGTGTGAAAAAGTAATCCTTCCCCCAAAACCAAATAACTAGTTGTTCCACCCTCGGCAGCAAGAACTGCAAGCAAGTGTTTGCGATAACTGGTAATGAGTCTTTCACTGACTTTTTCGCTGTGGAGGAATTTTGGCCCACTCTTCTTTGCAGAATTAATTTAATTCAGCCACATAGGAGGGTTTTCGAGTATAAATGACTTGTTTAAAAAGGATCTCAATCGGATTTAAGTCCGCTCCTTACCTACTCCATGCCAAAACCTTAGTCTATTTTTTTTTTTTTGACAGAGTCAGAGGTGGACTTGCTGGTGTGTTTCGGATCCTTGTCCAGCTGAATAAACCAAGTGTGCTTGAGCTTGAGGTCACAACCTAAAGGCTGGATTTTCAGGATTTTCTGGTAGAGCGCGGAATTCATGGTTCCATCAAATAAGTCGTCCAGGTCCTGAAGCTGCACCACCATATTTGACTGTTGGTATGATGTTTATTCTTTTAATGAAATGCTGTGTTATAAATATTTGAATACGAATATGAATATTTGCCCAAAAGTCTTAGAGATAATCAAGATGTTTTTTGGCAAAAGCCTTTGTGTTCTTTTTGGTCAGCAGTTTCTTTCGCCTTGGAAATCTCCCATGGATGCCATTTTTTGCCCCAGTCTCTCTTTCTTTCTTATTTTTGAATCATGAACACTGACCTTAACTGTGGCAATTGAGGCCTGCAGTTCATTAGATGTTGTTCTGGGTTCTTTTATAAGCTCCTGGATGAGTCAGGTCAACAGGTCTGGCAGAAAACAGGCCTGGGTTTGGGAAGTGAAATTTACCTCAGCTTTCCAAAAAAAATCACAGTTTATTCATGATTTAGCAAGGAGGGGGCAATTACTTTTTTTTCCCCACATAAGGCCAGGTAGGTTTGTATAGTTTTTTTTTTCCAGCTACAAAAAGAATGCATTTGTATTTACTCAGGTTATCATTGTGCAATATTAAAATTTGTTTGATGATCTCGATCAAATATGTAAAAAATAAAAGAAAGTGGAAAGGGGCAAATACTTTTTCGCGGCATTATTTAATTGCTTCTAAGTTCACGACACGTTTTGAAAAATATCGTCATACCAGCAGAAAAGTGTTCCAGAGGTCCAGAAACTTGAAGCGGCCCGTCAGGACCAGGTTCCAGTAGGCCACAGCCATCTCTAAGTCTGAGCAACAGACAGACAGGATGGTGAGGAGAAAGTGGAGTACAGGAGAGAAGTAACAGTGATCGCTCAGACAGTGCCCTACTGTGAAGCACTAATTAGGAGGGAGAGTCAGTGCAAACTGACGAGCGGTATCATCACGTCTACGCCAGGAAAAAGCCAGGACACCAAATTGGGAAAAAACTAAGATGTGCACCAAAGCTTCTGTAAAGAAATGAGTTCTCCACTAGAAAGAGCCTTGACAAATTCATGCTCTTGCAAAAGTGACCTGTTATGTTTAACATACTTCGTTCGATTTAATTCCTACAGCACTTTTAACAATGCACAAATTTACAAAACAACTTTGCAGAAATATACAAATTCCACAAATAAATTTTACATTTATATATTTATCTTTAATTAGCAAGCCAAAGGGGATAGTGAACCGGAAACTCCTTTAGTTCTTGATTAATTGCTGTTAAAAATGTAACCATTTACAAATTATTAAGTGATGAGGTTTGTTTTGCATGTAATGGGAACCTCGACAACCCAGGTGTAATCCAACGTTAGCTTAGCGATCCTTACTAGTTTACGGGCTTGCTCATAACTTGAGTCGGTTTGCTGCGATTTCTTTTTTCTTCTTCCTAATTTAGTCGTATCCAATTCCCACCCGTCACTACGGGGCTCCCACATCAAAACTCCTACAAGCAGTCGGAAGACTACCACGTTTCCTCCAAACCATGTGACGCCGTTGTACATCTTGTCATATGCCGTATGTGCGTGGAGGGGCGAGACGGATGTGTGTTTTCCTGTGTGTGTGTGTATGTGTATGTGTGATGGGGGGGGGGAATCAATGTTCAGCGCACAATTACATAAAGTTTCAACCATTTTAACAAATAAAACAATAGAAGATTGATATATGGAGGTCAGTGTTGATACTGTGGCAATCACTGAGGATGAGGATGGGTTCCCTGTTGAGTCTGGTTCCTCTCAAGGTTTCTTCCTATTGCCCTCTCAGGGAGTTTTTCCTTGCCACTGTCGACCTCGACTTGCTCATCAGGGACAATCTGACCATTTGAATTCATACACATTCACATCACATACAAACTTCCATAATTTTTTTTGGATTGTGTAAAGCTGTTTTGCGACAATGACAATTGTCTATACAAATAAAATTGAATCGAATAGACTGTGCCGCCAAAACTGTCCAAATAAAACGTTTCATTTATCATTTTGCGCCATCTGCAATCCTAGTTTCAACTTACAAATAATTGAACTTTTACTATAACCTAAAGTATAATAGAGCTTCTGGACTACTCAAACCTAGTTTCCATCCACTTCGTGTCAGGTAGCAGACTAGAGACTGACTGAAGGCAGTAAAGATGCTGCAGTTGAATAGTCGAATAGAGATTTCTTTTTGGAAAAATATTTAAAATCTGTTGAGGAGTGTCCCGGATGTCTTGCAAAATGTAATCCAGAGTAAAAGCTTAAACAGACCATGAAGCTCCGTCCTTGTTAATAATATTAGTGTTCAGAGTTAACCCCAGCATTACGCGGGAAACCTCACAACTCCATTACAACCTACAGGGAAAGGTCACATGTGGTCGACCAGGATACAGAGAACTCTGGGTAGTGCTGGGTCCTGACCTCAAATCAATATCATCATGAGTAATAGATGAGTGTAGATTTTTCCCTCAATTATGATTAATGAAAGATTATTGTTTTTTTGTCCTCACAGTTCCCTGACAAGATTTCTAATGAAAGATTTCTCCTCCTTGCCTCTTCCATGTCTCAGACTGGACGGGGTGGAGTTATGTGTTTTTTTAAGGGGACAGTACATGAACACACACACTGGGGAAAGTATTAACATTATATGTCAACAGTACATTATATATACTGTATATGTAGCCAGAGTCCTCACTTGAACCAGAGGACACGAGCACATCACCCCTATTTTATCCACACTACACTGGCTCCCAGTGAAATTTCGCAACGATTTTAAAAACTACTACTATCGACCTATAAAGCACTAAATGGTCTCGTGTCACAGTACCTGATTAAACTGCTGGTGTTTGATCTGCCACAGCTACTTCTATGAAAGGGTGCAGGCTGATTGTCAGTACCTTGTATAATGAAAACTACAACAATTGCCAGAGCATTTTCTTAGAAATCCCAAAAGTTATGAAACAGTCTTCCAATTATTGTTCGGGCCTCAGTGTTTAGGGGTGAAAACCTATTGATTTAGCGAAGCATTTTTGTAAATAAATTTGTATTATTAGGTAAAGGTGTAGATCTGGGGGACTGATGGACGTAGTGTATTATAGTGACAGGGGCCAGGGGTAGCTCAGTCGTTAAGGCATTGGACTACGGTTCGGAAGATCCCAGGTTTAAACCCCACAACCACCAAGTTGCCACCGTTGGGCCCTTGACCAAGGCCCTTAACCCTCAACTGCTCAGATGTATAATGAGATAAAAATGTAAGTCACTCTGGATAAGAGCGTCTGCCAAATGCCTAAATGTAAATGGAATGGAATGTAAATGTGACCTGGTATGTGTCGATGTGTGTGTTTTCTCCACTATCATTGATCACTCAGGTTCATTGATGGTGATGTGACTGGTTGCTTTACATCCCAGGAAGCCCTCATGTCTGTCTTTCCTTCCGGCTCTCTATTTTAGTTATGCCATCATAGTTAGTCCTGCCGGAGTCCCTAGTGCACTCCGAGCTAAATATACATTGACCTTATACATGTGACTGTGACCTCTCTCTCTCTCTGTCCAGCTACACATGGCACTCCTGAGCTCACAGTGATCCAGACCCCCTTTTCCCTCCGGACCTGTCTGACTCATCCTGTGCCCTGTGAGGTCTGCTCAGGATGCGCGTGGTAACTGGGGACGGTTCGACTTTACCATGAAGATGGTCTTGGACCCGGTTGATGCAGACAGCTCTTGTGATTCGATAAATTCCTAAAAACAGTTTTGTACCCACGCTTCCAATAACAAACCTGGACTCCATATTAACTTAAACACATCTCTTGTTATACTGAATATAACAACACACAGTATGACTGCAAAAACAATCCCTGCTATCTGATATCACCCAAAAGAGGATGGGTTCCCTTGTTGAGTCTGGTTCCTCTCAAGGTTCCTTCCTGTTTTTCTTTGCCACCGTCGCCCTTGGCTTGCTCATCAGAGACAATCTGATCATTATATTTCATATAGATTTCCTCATGCATTTTAAACTCATTTCCTTAATATTCTTTTAATTCTGCAAAGCTGCTGTGTGACAATGAGCATTGTTAAAAGTGCTACATAAAACAAATTGAATTGAATATTATGTCGATTTGAGGTTCTGGATGCGGTTTCAATTCATTTTAGATTAACTGCTCAGCCGTGGCTCTGGATGTTGGGTATTAAGTGCACCATGTCAGGCCACAATCTCAGGTTGAGTGTGAGAAGTTTAAAAGGAAAAAAAAAAAAAAGCCATTGATGTCATTTAACCATTTACAGTATTTTTTAATTAATAACCGACTAGAATTATAAACTTAAAAATTTAAATTTTTCAGAACTTACAGTACAATGCAACACTGTTTCAGGCATGAGGTATTGCTTGGATTAACACGTTATCGTGAAATCTCCTTGTACCTGTGAGGAGGGTGTCCTTTGTGGGACGCTTACCTAATCCTTTCTGGCCGGGATTCTTGGCGAAATTGAAGGTAAACTGGTAAAAGTCCTTAAACTTCCCAGGGTCTTTGAGCTCCTGTTCTAACCTGGGTAAGATGGCCTTCAGTTTCTCAGGACTGTCACATCTACAGTATAAAGACACACCAGCAACATCACTGCAGATGTAGCAAATGATGTAGCATTATGATAAGGACCGTGAAGGTTTTTAAAAAAAGTCTTACCCCAACTCGGTCATCCCATCCAGAAACTCTTTCCGGCTGAATTCGCACTGTGTCGCTGCCCGAAACTTCCAGGCCACCACCAGGATGCTCATGCTGGCTGGATCCAGCGTGAGGTCATCACAGAACTGCTGGATGCCGTCGATGCCGATTTTATTCTCATCCTGAGGATCTGTGGAGAAAAAAAAAAAAGTCTAAAAGTCTAGAAAATGCCTATTGTTCATTATGAGCAAATAATAAATAAATAATTCTTCTTGTTTCCTAAACAAACATGTCAGAAGACATACATTAATGCTCAAAAGATTGGGATCACTTGCAAATTTCTTTGTTTTTTTTGTTTAGTGATTTATTTTCTATATTCTACAACAATACTGGGGATTTCAAAACTATGAAATAACACATGGAATTAGGTAATTATGTAACAACAACAACAGTCAGTTGTTATTTTAGGATATGGAGATCAGCCTTTCTGTAACAGTTCTTGTAAGAACAGTATTATCAAGTACATTTGCAAAACCCATCAAGCTCCATGATGAAACTGTCTCTCATGAAGACCTTTACAGAAAAGCAAGACCAAAACTTACCAGCCTCAGAAATCACCAATTAACAAACGGCACCTCAGATTAGAGCCGTTATGAAGGATTTACAGATCATGAGTAGCAAATACATCTTATTAACTGTTCAAAGATGATTGTTGCATATTTTGGAATATTACAGTGTATAAAGAAATAAAAACTGTCAGGAGTTAGAAAGTGATCCCAAACTTAAGAGCGGTAGTGCATCCTGTGGTCGTGGCAAAGTAAAAACTCAAGGGATTGGGACTAAACTTAAACTAAAAGCACTTATTAGTGAGAATAATTTTAAAAAAGGCTTCGACCTTTCTAGGGACCATAAACAATGGACAGAGGAGCTTTGGAGGAAAGGTCATGTGGTCCGATTTACTCTGTTCCAGAGAGAGGCAGATGAAGCGATGCACCAGTGTTATGATCGGTGTTCGTTTCTGTTGGTCTGTTCTAGGATCAGGAACATTATGTGACCAAAAATGAGGTCTGAATATACTGAACGACCAGGTTTTTCCATCAATGGATGTTTTATTCCCTAATGACACCGGCATATTCCACGATGTGTGATATTTTCACACATGGATTTACCCAACCTAAACCCCATTGTGCTGGAGAACGCTTTACTCAGCGGTCTTACTTTACCATCATCAATACAGGTAGTCCCCTACTTATGAACAAATTCCATTCTGGGAGCATGTTCGTAAGTCGGATTTGTTCTTAAGTCCGACAAAGTAAGTTTTATAAGACTTTGACACAAATATACAATGTAAAGCATACCAATCCACTTGACTTAATCTCTGTCCCCTTTCCCCATACTGCCATCACTTGGCCAAAAACCGTAACCGCGCCTAAGGAGATTAATAATAATAATAAATTTTATTTATAATGCACTTTATATTTGAAACAAATCTCAAAGTGCTACAAAATCAATTCGACCCGAAAGCTCTGATAAAAAGATTAATTTTAATCTCACAGTGAAATGTAACAGAGTACCTTTAAATCGCTTGGGGAACCTTGGCTATTTTATCTCAGAGCCGTTTTCCACTGTATAGAACTGTGAACTCTGTTTTGTTTAGGATTTTCCGAAATTAGGATTATTTACCATCAGGACAGCCATTTTCTTTCATCGTGCTCTTGAACTGATTCATTAAAACCAGTGAGGTAGACTCATTTCTCCCGCACCCAAGCACACACACGCATACAATATACCAAACTTTAGACATTTTATACATTTACTTACACACTGAAAATATTGTATATAATTGTAAATACTGGTATCTGGTGCACTGCAGTGTCTATTTATTGTACAATATACGCGAGCTACTTCCGTGATTTGTAGCTCACGACTACAGTCTGTTCGTATCTGCGGAAATTCGTAACTCGAATGTTCATAAGTTTGGGAGTGTTTCAATCAGGGAGTTACAAACTCAGACTTGAACATGTTTGAGGTTAGAGTAGAAATAAAACATAACCATAACAATGTCTCGAAATCTATAGAAGGCTGATTAAATGAAAGGATTAAGGAAGGAACACATTTTCAAAAAAAAACTAATAATTTCTAATCAAATCTGAGGACTTACATGATCTCCTGATTTACCTTTGTACCGGTTATAGAGCTGCTCCAGCTTCTTGCGGTCCACCGTGGTTTTCATGGATTCCTTATAGTAGAGATCAGGGTTCTGGAAGTAGTTGTCTGTTGCCACTTCTAGTTTCCAGTCATTCTGTGTAAGGCAGTAGACGGCTGTCCTCTCGCCGGCCTGGGTGAAGGACATGAACTGACGGACCTTCTCTTTCTGCGATGATTTCAGCTTATGCTGTGGCGTAAACACACACAAATAAAGGATCAATTCTACCTTATAATAAACACCCCCGCCCCCAACAATACCATTCTACAGAGCCAGGCATTGTAGAAGGCCTGGGTTCGATTCCCATCCAATGCCCGAACCCCATGCAGTGCTGATCTCAAGCCCAGATAAAATAGAAGGGTTGCATCAGGAAGAACATCTGACGAAAAAAAGCAGCCAAAAGACTAACAACAACAACAAACACGGAACATACTCACTCATTCACCAGCTATACTGCGGGAGCCTATCGATGGAGACTTAGGGCACAAGGCAGTGTACACCCTGGACAGGGTGTCAAGCCATCGCAGGCCAAACACATACACACACTCGCATGCTCATTCGGGAATGCCAATTAACCCAATCTGCATGTCTTTGTGGGTGGAAACCGGAGTTTCAAGCACGGAAGAAATGCACAGAGGGAGGGAATCGAACCCAGAACCTGGAGGTGCAAGGCGACAGCGTTAAATAACCACTAAGCCACCGTGCCACTGCTGATGCAAAACTACAAACACACCGATCTCTTCACGTGAACTATCAGATCAGAGTCTGAATGAGAAAAGTGGCATTGGGGTATACTTTTAAAAACAAGACAAAAGGCACGATATATACAGTTTCAACTGTGCCGTGTGCATTTGACAAGTGTGTCAAATGAAATGACAAGTAAGATTTGAAAAGGTGTCCTTCATCCTCCTCCTCCTCCTCCTCATCATCAGACACACATCAGTGTTGTGATGCTCAGGATAAATGCAGGATGCAGATCAACCAGGACAGGTGATGTGAGGAAGGTTGATGATCTGGTGATCCACCGACCTACCCAGGTTCACTACCACACACACACACACACACACACACACACACACACATCACAGGACTAACCCTGCACAGGAGGAACAAGTGCATGCTGTCAGCGTTCACAATACCAACAAACTGTCCACACACACACACACACACACACACACACACACACAGAGAGAGAGAGAGAGAGAGAGAGGACAACTCCCTTAAATATAAACCCTCGTCTACGCCGGGTATGTGTAATATCACTACACCTCTTTCTCCCTCTATCCTTCTCTCTCTGTCTGGATATAAAGTTTGTGTTTGTCGCTGTTTTCCTTTTCCATCTTCACCTACCATTTTTATCTCCCCGCTGTTTGACCAACTTGATAGGCAACAGCGCGCAGTGCGCATGCGCGGGACTCTGCCGGGCCTGCGCCAGAGAACGTAGCGATGACGTCAGGAGTGAGGTTTCTTATGAGCGTTGTTTATTTATTTTATTAGCTGTTTATTAGTCTGTCGTCAATTTAAATCTTCCTCAATTCCTAACTTTATGATTAATAATAATTTAATATATTTAAACACATGCACGATAAAAAAAAAGATTTCGTTTTTTTGTTTTGTTGTTGTTTTTACGTCCAACAACAGGTTTAAGAATCCGGGTTAAATTAAAATACTGATCGTTTACATTAATTCTGTAATTCTATACGGGGTGTAATTTTAGAATTAATTTGAATTCTAATAATAAAATAATAAACAGCTGTTAATAATAATAATAGCTGAGTAACCAGAGCTGAAAAACTACCTTACCCACAATGCACTTCTGTCAATCATTCGGTTAGGTTTGAAATAATTTCCCTAACTAACGTTAAGTTAATAGCGTATCACTAACTGACTCGCATGCGCATTTCCAAAAAGTGACGTCACGCGACATTTTTTTTTTTTTTAAAACACCAGAACGGTTTAAAAAAAACTTTTGGAGTAAAATTAGCACCTGCTCTCTTGGATCTTCGTAAAATGCTAGCGCGCTGCGTTAGCATGAGTCGACTCCCTTAAGTTAAACTCTGAGTCAAATCTCAGACACAAACACACTCTGTGTCGCTTGTTAGCTTGGCGGATGTTCTCGAGATATTAAAGCTAAGCCTGAAGGATCTTTGGTTTTTATGAATTTATGTTTAAGTTCACACAGCACGGGTTTGTCATTGGGAAACAGAGAATCTAACATACCTGTGGGAATGAGAGAAGCACTGACGTGTAGCCACAGCGAGCCAACCTCCTCCTGTGCTGCGTTCAAGCGCTCCCGCGGGTTTATTAAACCTACAGCATGTCCTGTCCTTTGGATTCCTATACTGGGCTGTTAATAACTTTTACCAAGTGTACAAAAGAAAGGATGAGTTTGTATGTTGCGTTAAATGTTTTTTTTTTTTTTTTTTTTTTACAAGTAAAATATGCAAACAGCATCACCAGAGACTCCTCTCAGCCAAATCACAAAGTTTTTGAACTCCTTCTAAAAGAACATTCACTCCAGAAACAGCAGATTCTTCTCTTCCACAACCATCACACTGCTAAACTCTACACTGCACCATTAAACCACTTAAACAACTGACACATTGTTGTCTGTAATACATCTCACAACTTACTGTGTACCTTTTCCCCCATTCTCACATACAGTACATAAAACTGTATACAACTTATCTTTATATACATTGTACAAATAAACTGCCATTGTTCTTTTTCAATGTATATATTGCCTGCTCATACTTTATAAGATAAGATTCCTCCTCTTCCATACCGTCTTCCTCCACGTAATTTCACAGCATCATCTATTTAGTTGCTGCATATACACTCACTGCATTGCCATGTTATGTAATGTTTATATATATTCCTATATATATATATATATATATA
>JAQMYG010000010.1:15711901-15725081 GCA_030014215.1 Clariallabes teugelsi
TCATGTTTGTGGCTGTAATGTGACAAAATGTGGAAAAGTTCAAGGGGGCCGAATACTTTTGCAAGCCACTGTATATCTTTATTCGTCCCACAGTGAAGAAATTTCTATGTTACAGCAGCAAATAAATATGCAAATGTAAAGTAGAGACAGTACAGTGTATAAATACAAAAGAAAAGAAACAATACAATAGTTACACTTGCAAACAAATTGCGCTAGATAATATTGCACAATTAAAATGGACAGTTATTGCACAGTTGCTATTGCACAACAAATGTTAAAAACAGTATGCATTATGGTGTCAGGTTTAGTGAAAGCAGCTCTGATTGTACTGTACAGTCTAATAGCAGCAGGGAGAAAAGACATTCAGTCTCGCTCCTTCAGACGCTTAGGATGTAACAGTCTGTCACTGAAGGAGCTGCTCAGCTATTAGACCGTTTCATACAGGAGAGGGTGAGATTCGTTCTCCAGCAATGATTATAGCTCAACATACAAGCATCCTCGTTTCTCCCACCTCTGTACAGTGTCCAGGGGAATCCCCAGGACTGATCCGGCCTTCCTTATCGACCTAATCAAATAAGGATCAGACGAGCCAGGTTAATTCGTTTATTCTCCCAGACTCCTCGTAAACCATGCCCTGACCTGGCACTACTTTCTTATAATATACTTAAGCAATATCACACATGAGCTCTGCCTCTATCATTTAATTGTGACCGAGTAAAATGTTCAATTTCATTTTGTGTGTGTACGTATATAGTATATAATATGTGTATAAATGGATGGATAGATATATAGATGGATGGATGGATATCTGGCTGTATAGTAGCATTCGATTGGTTTCTCCTTCTCTGTTTCAGTGCTCTGATTGGAGGATTGCGTGTACTGGTTCTGCTGTCTCAGGTGGTCGTCTCCTTCGCTGTCGTGCTGCTGATCTGCTGGCTGCTCAGGTCTCATCTGATTGGTCCATTCTACCGAAAACTCCACGCCGAGAGTAAAGGGAACAAAGAGATCGTTGTGCTGGGAACCGCAGCCTTTGTATTCCTAATGCTGACAGTGAGTGTTCATCATTAGTCTGAGAAAAGGGTTGTTACACGATGCGAAGAAAGCTTTGATTATGTACCAGTTATGTACCAATAGACACATACATTTCAACCACCGCCTTCGTTATCCTGAATCCATCAGCCATGTTCTGGTCACATTTATGCCATCGCTGTAGACGTGTACTTGAGCTATGGGAATATAACAATGCAATCACTTTTTTTTTAGATAACAGATTTCCTGGACGTTTCCATGGAGTTAGGCTGTTTCCTCGCAGGAATGCTGCTCTCCTCACAGGGTCACATGGTTACCAGTGAGGTCATGAGCTGTATTGAGCCAATCAGAGACTTCCTGGCAATTATCTTCTTTGCATCTATTGGTGAGTGGGTTAATATTTCACTTTCTACTTGTCTATTGAGTCTTCCAGTACGTTTTATGTTCCATTTCATTCTAATTATCACTCGTTATCATCCAAAACACAGTATTGGTGCTGATTGTATAATTTTATTTATGTTATTCGAGATTCAAGATTCAAAGAACTGTATTAATCCCAGAGGGAAACTGCTTATTCTTGGTTACAGTTGCTTACGGTTGTTTTCCGGGAGGAAAGTAATAAATTATACAAGGAGGAGAAAGAAAAAAAAGTCAGTAAGACGGTAAAAATAGTAAATCCATAGTTGCAAACTAAACATAATTCAATATACAGATATTGCACAAATTATATGGTTAAATCAGAAATTGCACTTGAAAAGTGGTATAATGTTTTATAATTATATATTAAATGTAATTATATAATAAATAGATAATTATATATTATATAATCATATAATTATTAATAATCGTTTTACATATATAATTATATTTTATTATATATCATTATAATTATAATTTTACATATAATACAAATGAAAATGTGCCTGCCAAAGAAGCTACTGTATTTCTAAAGTTTACAATGCAATATGGACGTGATCAATCTTGCTTCCCTTTTCAAAATTTCAATTTGCTAACTTGAAATGGCCATTTTTCAGCGTCTCATTTTAAACAATAATAATTTAAAAAGGAAATCATTCATATTTCTTTATAAGTATTGATATTAAAATCGGTGTAAGCCTCTAGAAGCATATTGTTGCTTAAATTAAAGCATTCCGTGCTATATTAAGATTTTTCCCCTCCGCAAAAAAAATCTGTAGTGTCCGTAACCATGTTGAATTCATGCTGCAATATCTTAACCATTCTGTATTTTAGAATAATACACTTTTTTCAGGTTTATGTCTTTTCATGTGAAATCTAAGTTTCATCTGAATGACGAGTTAAGATGCTTGAAAGATTTGAATTTTAAAAAGTTACGTAAAAGGACATGAAATTATATATAGCAAATGTGTTTTTTTTTTTTTATCTGATAAAGGTATAGATGTGTATGTATATTTACCAAAAACACAAAGCATGTATAGGGAGATAAGGAGCATGAAGTATTATGGAAAATTCACTTTTTCGCACCAATACAATGTTTTGGCCGTATAGCAAATAATTACAGTGATTTAACCACTTTTTTGAAGATAAAACCAGCAAATAAAGAATTCTCCATGCTGTAGGTATTCCAAATAGGAGGAAAAAGCTTCTTTACCTCTCAAGAAAATGTTTTTGTATGGTTTCTTACAGGGCTGCATGTTTTCCCGACATTTGTTCTATACGAGTTAACCATCCTACTGGTATTGACTCTGTCAGTGGTGATCATGAAGGTAATGTCCAACACATTTCTGCTATTTAAGGGGTTTCTGCATTCTGTGATGTGTTTGAAAATGGTTTTTTTCTCTCTCTCTCTCTCTCTCTCATTCCTCATTTTCCTGCTAAGTTTGTCCTGGCAGTGCTGGTGCTGACGGCGATCCTTCCCCTGGGAAACCGACAAATCCGCTGGATCGTATCAGCTGGCCTGGCACAAGTCAGCGAGTTCTCTTTCGTCCTGGGCAGCCGAGCCCGCCGGGCTGGCATCATCTCGAGAGAGGTGAACCACCACAAAGACCATTTTAATGCTGATTTGTATTGAACTTTAACGTATAGAGATGTTGTAATAATCAGTAGTTGATGACACTCCAAAAAGAGCAGTTTAGCTTTACTAGAGTTAATGTGCTTTAGTGATCATAAACAGTTGGTATCATTCGAAGACGTTTAGTTCCATGCTTACTAAGTTCCTGAACCGTAATTAAAACCTTTTTTTTTTTTCTATTGCAGGTATATCTTCTCGTACTGAGCGTCACTACGCTAAGTCTGCTGTTAGCACCCGCGCTTTGGAGAGCCGCGACTCTTAAATGCATTCCTCGGGTTGAGAAGAAACCGTCCACCTGATGCACACTCAGCTTGAGGACACTTGGTCTTTTCTGACTTGGTACATGGTACATCATGGTACTTTAGGAGTTGGGCACCTTTTGGCTTTGACACATCGTCTTTGTGCTCCAAGCCCGTCTGGGACGAAGGGACTGCGGTGTTTGTCTTTCTAACGATGAGCATATTTTAAAACCTCATTCATGGAGCATACTTAGGCAATGATGCAAAAGATCACGAGACTTGAATTTTTTATAGTCATGACTCTGAGCTTACTGTGTTTTAAGCTCTTGATTGCGTTAACTTTATTTAAACTGTATTTATTCATGTAAATTTCCAAGCTGAAGGCTGTTCTGCTCGTATACGTAAGGAAGAGCCTAACCGTGCCTTGATGTCAACAGACGTACCAAATAAACTTTGGCGGCGAAGTAGATACCAGTTTGTCCAGTTGCACCAGCCTTTGAAATCTTAATAGATTTATTTTTTTTTTGCATGTGTACACGTTTGCACATTCCTATTGACTGTTAGAAAGGTCAGCAGCTTTCCGGGCTGAAATCAACTTAGAAGCAGACGTGACGTGAAAAACACCGAACACATTCCGTGAGTGGCCGAGGTTCAACTTCTCATGAAAGTCTTATAAATGATTTTTATGGAACGCGAACGCCGAGATGAACACTTTTCAGATGAAGCAGCTGGCCGTGTTGTCTTGTTAAACTATGCGCTGTACTGTAGTAGAAATCAGAGTAAAGACTATATGAAACCATGCATATTAAAAGAACTTATGACTCATGACTTGCTGCACCGTTTATTGTCTATGATTATAGTGTGTCTTTATCTTCACCGATCTGTCATCTATAATTCCAGGGCTGGGCTCTGATGGTTCTGACTGCATCATGTTTGCGTGATTTGCAGACCGTACATTGTTTGTTTTTTCTTCTGTGAAATGTTCAGACACACCTTTTAATTCAGTGGTCTTTCCTGATTTTTATTTCCTTCTACCTTGTAAAACAATACTGAAGGTGTCCAAAGTATGCAATAATCTCCTTTAAACTCTCGATATTGAGATGTTTCTGCTACTTATGCTCGTTATATAAAGCCTTTATATCGGCTCTAATCTAATCAGTGATTTCTGTATTGATTGATTGCACCACCAAGTTGCCACTGTTGAGCTGTCCACAAGATTTTGGAGTGTTTCTGTGAGAATTCGTGCCCATTTATTCTGTAGAGGTCAGGCACTGATGTTGGATGAGAAGGCCTGGCTCGCAATCTCTATTCCAGTTCATCCCAAATGTGTTTGATGGGGTTGAGGTCAGTCAAATTCTTCCACACCGAACTTCCACAATCAAACCATGTCTTTATAGTCCTTGCTTTTGCACTGGGACACAATCATCCATCCATCTATCTAGGAACCTCTGTAGTCCAACTTGGGACTGTGGAGGCCAATGGTGACCATTGTATTTATTCGGGACACAGTCATGTTGGAATAGAAATGTGGCCTGCCCCAAATTGTTGCCACAGAGTTGGAAGCATAGCATTGTCCAAGATGACTTCTTTGTCTTTTTGGATTCATGGATTTATGTTGGCTTGCATTTTAATATTCAATATTTCTTCAGTTAATGCTGTGAATATGAAACGACCGGGGTTCACACAAGTTTTATGAAATTTCCTCCTGCTATTGAAATAAACGAGTGATTTAAATCTAACGCCATAATCTGTACATAAAAGTGGAGTCAAGTTGTTATTAATTATACCATATGAAGCCGATCAGTCGAGGTTAGTCCATTAGTCTTATCTATCCACACTCATGAACACGAGTAGAAGACGAATGTTTTCCTCAGATTTCCTGGATTTTCCTAAATGGGTGTTTCCAGTGTGAAATGTACCTTTTGGACTCATCTGGTAAACAAAAAGCCTGAAACTTTGTCGCAGTGAATGAATCTGTATAACTTTAATGTGAACTTTTCAGCTAAAAATAGCAAATCTTATAGCAAAAGTTATATAATCGCTAACATCCTGGAAATTGCTGAATTGAGCATTTGATCAGTGTTATGGATGTTACATTAAAGGGACAAACTTTTATGAGAGCACAGGCTTTCCATTAAATGTTGCAGAAAGTGTTCAGATTGAACCATAAAAGAGACTTAAATGAATCTCAAAAAGTGTTAGATGATTAATAGATGATCTAGAACAAACTGGTGTTATGGAGGTAACAGGTCTTACGTTACGGTTGTGACATGGCTGAATCTGTCCTCTACAAACTACATAAGGAACATGCAACAAGGAACAATAGTAATTATAAAAATAAAATAAAAAACTATGAAATGATTCAATCAGAGATTATTCCTTTCTTCTCTGTTAATTGTTATTTTCTTTTCTTCAGAGTTTTCATCATGATTGTGCCTCTTTTCCTCTGAATACTTTACAATTCTTAAGCTTCTTATCTCATAATTTTCTATAAAAATAAAGTTTCCATTACTATACAGTAAAGCACATTAGAGTATTTTCAGCACTCTAAAAATGTTATTATGACTAGTGCAAACTTTGAATGCAAACAATTTAGGCGCATTTACAAAATCGAAGTCCATCCGACTTTCATCCGATCCGCACACAGCTTGGCACTGGTTTTACGTCGGATGCCCTTCCTGATGCAACCCTCCCATTTTATCCGGGCTTGGGACCGGCACTGCATCCGGTGACTTGGGTTTGGGTATTGGATGGGAATCGAACATGGTCCTTCCACATGGCGGATGAGAAACCTATGACTGAGCCACCAAAATAATTTTCTGTATTAAATACACTATTAATATGTACCTGTTGGCCCTAGTCATTAAACCCTTCATATGCAGGTAGTCACTGTTACAGTATAATGTGTGTTAATTGTATAGTGATGTGCATGATTGGTAATAATACATTAAACTATCCTGGAGAACATGACTTCTCTGCTCTGGAGCACAACACTACAAAATGAAATGAACTGAGACAAGGCAAATAGGCATTTTAATTTGTTAATCACATATATTTGATACTTTATTTATCTTTTTATAGTTGTGTTTTATGTTGTAGAACATCTGGCAGGTTCCTGTTATTACTTACAGTATATTATATCAGCTATAAACATTAGAAATTATTGTTCTCTCCCTCACCAGCCTTTTTTTTTTTTTTTTAAAGTTACCAACACTTAAAGAAAGTCTTGTCAATGCTTATTTTGTCTGAAAGGCCAAAAGGTGCAAAGTCCTCTGTCCTGCAGGCTCTCTGGTGGCAGAAAACTTATTGACGTGCACAAAGCACTGACTCATTCTCAAATGCTGAGCAAACATCTTGTAACAGAAAACTTCAGCATATCAATGATGCTTATCAGTTAATCACTAGTACATATGTGGATTGCTGCCTGTTTGTAATTTGTTGTTAGGAATAGATTAATACATCTCGGTCCCCTTGGGAGGAACCTAAGCATAACCCTGTCTCCGGTGCTATTCTATAAATGATTCGATGCATGGAGCCCTGACTCCCCTGACTCGCAAAACAACACATGCGAAATAGTGCCAGTATTAGAACATTTATCAGTTAGAAGATTCAACAATAAACAGTGATTGTTACAGTGAGATGCTTATTGAAGACACAGAGGACTGCTATCCAAGGGCACTGTGATCTTGCATGACAATGCACTGATCTTGCTCCATTAGACTTTCATCTGTTTCGTCCCCTGAAAGCAGGGTTATGAGGACAAAGATTCACTTCTGATAAAATAGTGAAGACAGCGGTGAATTGGTGGCTCGCAGCTCAGCTTAATTTTTTTAAAATAAGGGAATATGAAAATTTGTTGACAGATTGTATTGTTGTATTGGGTCAGAGGTAGCTCAGTGGTTAAGGCATTGGACTTCGGTTTGGAAGGTCCCAGGTTCAAATCCCATGATCACCAATTTGCCCCTGTTGGGCCCTTGATCAAGGCCCTTAACTGTTTAGATGTATTATGAGATAAAAATGTAAGTTTCTCTGGATAAGGTCAACTGCCTACATGTATTGAAAAGCAAGGAGATGTATGCATTTGTCTTTTCTAAAAAAAAAAAAATTAATAACAGTTAATAAAAGTACTATCTATCTATCTACCTATCTATCTATCTATCTATCATCCTCTAATCTAGATCAAATACACTATCAGAGCAGACCTCAGGCTGGTACAATAGAAACAATAACATGTAGTATTAAAATGAATCTCTGGATGTTACTATAGAAACACTCACTCATCATCTACAGTACACCGCTTTATCCTGTATTCAGTGTCGCGGGTCCTGGAGCCTATCCTAGGAGGCATAGGGCACGAGGCGGGATACATTCTGGACAGGGTGCCAATCCATCGCAGGGCACACACACTCCGGGCAATTTGGGAACGCCAATTAGCCTAACCTGCATATCTTTGGACTGTGGGAGGAAACCCACCAAGCACAGGGAGAACATGCAAACTACATGCACACAGAGACGGGAATCAAACCTGGCCGGAAATCGGACCCAGACCCTGGAGGTGCAAGGCGACAGTGCTAACCACTACACCACCGTGCCACCTAAGATTCGTCTATTACTATAAAATGAGTCTCTGACTGTTACTATAGAAACAACAGGATTAAAAAATCATTCTGGTTGTTACTATAGAAATGATAAAACACAATCAGAAACAATAACATGCAATATTTAAATGAGAGTGTCTGTCTGTTACTACAGAAACAACAGCATTGGGGGAAAACGCTTCTGTCTTTTACTATGGAAACTATAAACCACACAATCAGAGCAAAACTCTAGCTGTTACTATAGAAACAACAACATGCAGTATTGATATGAGTCTCTGGTTGTTACCATAGAAAAGATAAATAGTATTAAAAGGGGATTTTACTATAGAAACTGCATGGATACAGTATCAGATGGAGTGTGTGTGTTTGTTGTCATAGAAACGATAACATGCAGCATCAGAAGGGGTGCATTAATATTAATCTGTGATTTGAGTTAAAACTGCTGTTAAATAAAAGCTTCAGCAAACACAGCAGGTCACTCTGGTGTGCGCGTGCGCGCGCGCGCTCTCACTCGGAGCGGCTCGAACGTCAACGCGGCGCGCCAAAAACTGAAAACAGCGTGTGGGCGGGGCTGCGCGCCGACCGCCGTGATTACGTCACGGCGTGCGTGTCCAATCACGAGGCAGCACCGTAGGACACCGCCAAGATTAGTTTGATGGCTAACTCAACAATATAGCTGGGCTTGTAGTGGCTCGGCTAGTAGCTAACCTCCATAGCGAGCTAGCTTATAGCCTCTCACACTACCATTATCATTCATCACCATCATCATTATCATCACTAACAGCCAGCACCTGAAGCGCTTTAAAGTAGCAGCAAAAGACAACAAAAAAAAACTTATAATGAAGATGCGAAGTGTGGAAACATAGCTGAGGTAAGCGACAGGGAGCACGCGCAGCCCTCAGGACTAACCTAGCTAACGTTAATTAGAGTTAGCCAGCTAGCTCCAGTTAGCACACTCAGGCCTGTGAGCTAGCCAAGCACTTCGCTCTCAGGCTTGTTAACCCTTTTAAGGGTAGAAAACGCTAAAGTTCACTCTTGTGAGTCTGTAAACTGGTGTCTTTGTTATGAAAGGGATTTATAGTTTCATTTAGAAAAACTTTTCCTGCACAGCAGGTCATTATTTTATAAACAGCAGCCGTGTCTGTCGTGCTGGAGGTTTCTAATATTAGCGAAAAAAACGCTCAAAAGTTAAAAGTTTGTATTTTAATCAACATACTTCAGTAAACATACAGATTTAACACTAATAGAGACACAAACATGTGGTTAGTTTAGTCAGGTACCCGGATGGTGCATTTTTGTTTGTGTGTGAGATCTTTGTTGTTGGATAAATATTTATGTATGGCATATATTTAATTACACACATTATATGGACAAAAGTATTTGTCCAAAACAGTTGAATTCAGGTGTTTCAATCAGACCCTTTATCCCCACTGAAGGTCAATCTTAATGATTCAGATATCTTGCACAATGCCATGCTTCCAACTTTGTGGTAACTGTTTAGGGAAGGCCCTTTATATTCGAACATGACTGTGTCCCCATGCACAAAGCAAGGACTATAAAAACATGGTTTAATGAGTTCGGTGTGGAAGAACTTTACTGGCCCTAACACAGAACCCTGACCTCAACCCCATCGAGCACCTTTGGGATGAACTGGAACAGAGATCACGAGCCGGGCCTTCTCGTCCAACATCAGTGCCTGACCTCATAAATGCTCTACAGAATGAACGGACACGAATTCCCACAAGAAACACTCCTAAATCTTGTGGACAGCCTTCCATGAAGAGCGGAAGCTGTTATAGCTGCAAAAGAGAGACCAACTCAACATATTGAAGTATCGATTTCTACTTCAGCGTTCGGAGGATTTGGTCAGACTTTGTCGTAAACAACATGAAAGCATGGATCCGCCCTGCCTCGTATCAATGGTCCAGGCTGCTGATGGTGATGTAATAGTGTGGGGGATATTTTCTTGGCCCACTTTGCGCCCCTTAGTATCGATTGAACATCGTTTAAATGTCACGCCTTCCTGATCATCGTTGCTGACCATGTCCATCCCTCTATGGTCACATGATAATGCAACATGTCACAAAGATAAATTATCTCTCGTCCTATTCACACTGGATTAGTTTTACCTGGGGATCTTTGTGTGATTTTAGAATCCCCCCCACACACACACACATTTGAGTTTCATGTGGCGCGTTTGCATGGGATAAGTGAAGCCTGAAATTTTATTTGAAATGACTGACTTAAATCTCCTGGATATGATGTTTTTCATAGCAATAAATATTACATTTGTTATATTACATGTATTATATTTGTTACGTATTACAAATTATATTAAATTTCATACAAATAAAGCCCTATTTGTGATTTTGCTCTTTCTGCACATTGTACTGTTGTTTGATTGTATAGCGATCGACCCAGAACCCAAAATACGCAGCCTCCATTCTTCTTGGAAGATGGATTAAAAAGTCGCACATTAAATAGAAACCTTAAATAGATTATATATGAAATCCCCAAATCACAGACATGCTGATTCGCACGGGACTAATAGTATTGCATGACCTCCGTGTTCGGTGAAGGAATTTTTACTTTATAGTTGGAAATGTCATTTGTTTTGTGTGTGTGTGGTTACCTCTCCTGAATTTTTTGTTGTTGTGTAACTAATGCAAAGTTTCAGTTCTGTAATGAAGCAAATGTGGAGGATCTGAAGTGTCTGTCTTTCCCCACAGGGAAAGCAGACCAGAAGCAGAGACGTGCAGCGGAGAAGACGCTCTTGCGGCCCCTGCAAGAGCCAAACATGATGGCAAGAGATGTAAGTGTCATGGGACAGTCAGGATAATGAGAAATGCCATGTAAATCATTGCAGCATAAAAGACTAAAAGAGGAACCTGACGCTAGCTGATCCACATGTGTGGTGTGTCACTGAGCTGCTGTTTGGCAAATAGCAAAATCCATATTGTTGTATCTGTTTATCATTCACTTTAGTTATATGGGATTTAGTGTAAGAATTATGAAATCTGTTCCTGCACTTTATATCAGTCCGGGAATTATCCTGAGAGACTACCACTGCATCGTTTTGTATAACGATAAATTGAATGTTGTTAAATACCTCTTGATTTTTTTTTCTTTTTAATCTCAAAACACATTCTTATTGCTTATACAGTGAAACCTCGGATTGCGAGTAACGCAGTTTGCGAGTGTTCCACAAGACGAGCAAAGATTTTTAAATCAATTTTGACTTGGAAAAACGAACAAGTCTTGGTTTACGAGTTACCGAGTATCGTGTATCACGCATGCGCTTCTTGTTTTGATGCCGAGCGCCACGTGATCACAACTGAGTCAACGGTTTTTCTCTCTCTTGTGCTGCGGAATTGTGGGTAATCGTCTCCCCTGCTGGGTCTTAGTGCTTAGTGGGGGGCGTGAGGGAGAAATGAGTCGGCCTCACCGGTTTCAGTGAATCAGTCCGGGAGCACGAGGATAGAAAATGGCCGTCCTGTAAAGCTGTCCTGATGGTGATTAATACTAACTCAGCTAAAGTGTTCACAGTCCAATACAGTGGAAAACAGCTCAGAGACAAAATGGCATCCGGGATTCCCCTCGCAATTTACAGGTGCAGGGACAACACTGTTGTCTGACTTAAGAACAAATTGGAGGGGAACTCGTTTGTAAGTAGGGGACTAATTTCTTCCTCTGTTGAGTTTATGGGTCTATTCTTAGACTGGAGTATGGAGCTTCTCATGACATGACATGACAAGACATGACGTTTAAACAAACACAACTTACACAGCATTTCGGTGACTTGGATACTTTTTTTTTTTTTTTACGTTTTTCTGTTTAGCTTTTTGAGTCAAATCAGATAATTAAGCAATATCACATGAGAAGTTCCCTTTGTTAGAGACAGGAATAGCTCAGTGTTTAAGGCATTAAACTCTACTGATCAGAAGGGCCGAGTTTCAGACTCCACCACCAAGTTGCCACTGCAAGGCCTAACCCTCAACGGGACATGAGCTTCTTCCATATGCTGTAATGCAGAAGGTGTGCTGTTGTACTGAATATTAGCATGGTTGTGGTGCGGTCGTAGGCACGAGGGCGCAGCCCTATGAATGCCATTTACTATCAACAAATTTTATTTGTTTATTTAACCAGTTTTTGCTCTGCCAACACATACCGTACTGCGACTGGTGGAACTGGCTTTGCGCTGGTACCTGACAGTTAGTGTAATTAACAGGTGTGAAAATAGTTTTAAAATCTTACCAGTACTGTGTAGACAAACGATGAGGTGAATAAACCATGGAGGCGGTTGACATTTAACTTGAGAAACGTAATGAGTTTATATTTCTACTTGCTCCGTTTTAGAGTATCGGATAACTTCCAGCTTTCTGGGATTGTATCCCCCCATGTTGCTATGTTGATCTACCTTTACTTTTCCTGTACTGCACACCGTACAAGTGACTCTAGCCAAACATCCTTACCAAACTACTACTCGTGCTGCTTCACAGACATAATGTCTCTCCTTGAATTGAAGCTGAAAGTCTACACTCCAGTCACATGTTGATTGCTGAATTTTCAGGAGTAAGAAATACGAACATTGAGCCCTTCAAAGATGCCCTCCCACCCTGAGAGTTCAGCCACTTGGTGCGGGTAAGGATAGTTGTCCCAGATAGAGTTGTCCCATCTCAGGGAATTCACATTCATTTTCTTTCCGAATTTATTAGCTAATCAGCTCACCATATGGTCTTATTAGGGATGTATCAGTACCAACTTCTCCCACCCCTGATAGTTTTTATGTACAGGTAGTCCCTGACTTACAAACATTCCAGTTACAAATTTCCGCAGATACAAACAGACCACAGTTCTACTTCTGGTTCGATCACGGAAGTAGCTCACATGTATTGTGCAAAAAATAGATACTGCAGAGAGCCAGATACCAATATTTACAGTTATATACCAGATTTTTAGTGTGAAAGTGAAAGTCCAGTATATTATGTGTGTGTGTGGGCGTGCGGGAGAAGTGAGTCAGCCTCACTGGTTTCGATTAATCAGTCCGGGAGCACAATTAAAGAAAATCCTAATTTCGGAAAATCCTCAAAAAAAAAAAAAAAAAAAAAAGTCAGACCCAATATAGGACTGGACAATAATTCGATATCAATATATATTTAATTATATATTGATATATATTTTTTTTCAACATTTCCGATATTTCGATATACATTTGAATATATGAGCCAACGGTTTTTCTCTCTCTTGCGCTGCGGAATTGTAGG
>JAQMYG010000010.1:15732977-15754967 GCA_030014215.1 Clariallabes teugelsi
TCTTTGTGTTTGAATTTTTATTTATGCATTTTCAGATACAAATTGCTATATTGTGATATATATCGTTATCGAGGTAGTAAATTGCTTCTACCGTGATAGAAGATTTTGGTTATATCGCCCACCCCTTAATTGGCATTTAGTTGTTTTGATTAAGTTTAAGGTAACTGATTTAGG
The DNA here is from genome assembly GCA_030014215.1 of Clariallabes teugelsi. Lineage (NCBI taxonomy): Eukaryota > Metazoa > Chordata > Actinopteri > Siluriformes > Clariidae > Clariallabes > Clariallabes teugelsi. The sequence continues at coordinate 15,733,152 of JAQMYG010000010.1, forward strand.
ATCAAGAATTATACATGACAGTCATATTGTCACATATATAGGTAAAATTTTTGAAGACTGGCACTTATGTTTTTTTTTTTGTTGTTTGTTTTTTTTTTTGTTTTTTTGTTTTTTACAAATAAACCTTTCATGTTTCCTCAGTTTTTCAGTCCAAATTACAAAACAAAAAGAATCCTCAGGTGAAGGTATCCATTAAAATAACACCATAATTCCTGCCCATGATAAAAAGCAGGACAATGCGCTTTGTATAAATAACAACTAGATCTGCTCAGAATGAATGAATCAGCACGTCGTCTTTGTGACTTTTCTCCCCTACAGACGTGGCAGTAGAAGAGGGGACAAGAATGGCAAAGGCTTGAGACATTTCTCCATGAAGGTGTGTGAGAAGGTCCAGAAGAAAGGCGTAACCTCTTACAATGAGGTCGCGGACGAGCTGGTGACCGAGCTGAGTTCTGGAGACAACATCTCTCCCAACGAAGCTGTAGGTTCTCACCGTTCACACGTTGATTGTTCACACGTTGATTGTTCACACGTGAGGTTGTGTTCCTTTTTTTATTTTTTTTATTTTTTTAAGAGCTGTGTTGTGCACTCTGTAGAAATAATTTTAATGAACTCTTAGTAAAGATAAAGTGAATCCTAGTCCTTGTAGGGCCGCTCTCAGGGGCCCAAACAGGTGAAATTCATATGCCCTTGGATAGCAGGCCTCTCCGAAGTTTACGCTTCAGCTCTTCAGTAAACGTCTCGCTGTAATGTGCGCTGTTGATTATTGAACCTTTTTTCCCGATAATGTTCCAATACCGGCTTTTGAGAATCTCAGAGAACTGTAAGCATTGATGAATTTTCCAGCTGATGGTTGACTTTTTAACTTCTTCTCGGTAGGTGATTGAGGATGTTTTCCGTTCCATACTCTTGACGTTTACTCTCAGACTCGTAGTGATGAATCCGTGTCTCGTCACCAGTAACGATGCTCCATAAGAAGCTTTCATCAGACAGATTATACAATAATAATAATATAATACAATACAGTATTTAAACTGTATTTGCTGACCCTGATAAAACGGCTGAAGTATTAACTTCTTAAATATACTAAAGATCTATTTTTGTTACCTCCACAGTCATTTTTCATGAATATTAACTGGCATTAAGTGTTTCCTAAAATCCAAAATTAGTTGTTTTTTTTTTAGATTGAAAAATGACACTTTCACACTATTTTAGACGTTTTTTTTGTCTGTTTTATTTTTCCTCTAGTCATGTTATTTATTCCTAATATTTATAATACGTTTCCAAAAGCCTTGTTGTTTAAAAACATATAAAGACTTATGAAGACCTTTTGATTGAAGATGATGACTTAATAAAGACATGTGTATTGAAATTAAAGAGTTACAATGACTTACTGATTCAAACCGAAGACTTAGGAAGTCTGGTTGATTAAAAACCGAAGACGACTTCAGTGAAAACGACGACGTGCCAAGATTTATTGTTTAAAGACATAGACTTAGGAAGACAAAGGGTTTTTTTCATCAATGGAAAGTTTCTGTTTCTGTTTCATGTCTGTTGTCCAACATTTTCCGCAATCACAATTGTTTTCCTTGTTGATTTTATCTGACGTTTGTTTTTATATGTTGCCGTACCAACAGCACGTTTATGACCAGAAGAACATCCGGAGGCGAGTATACGATGCACTAAACGTCCTAATGGCGATGAACATCATCTCCAAGGACAAGAAGGAAATCAAATGGATCGGGTTCCCAACCAATTCTGCTCAGGAATGCAAAGACCTGGAGGTTAGGAACTAATATATACAGATGAGCATGCATTCAACATGAAGAAAATATAGTCCAGTGAAGAAGAAGAAAAAAGAAAATACACAATGTACAGTAGAATGGTTTAAATCATGTACGCTATCGCTTAAAAGTTTTGGATTACTTGGAAGTTTGATTGTGTATGTTTTCTTGGGGAAAAAAAAAAAACAATCAGTCTGAATAGAAAATATAAAAAAAATAATAAAAACAAGACATGCCGACATCGTCAGAGTTAGAAATAATGATTTTTGATAGAAATTATGAATTAGCGTCTTCCTTCGTACCATCCGTTCAAACTCCTCCTACGACCAGTCAATAGGGTCAAGATCCGGAGACCGTGCCGGCTGCTCCGTTACGGTCAGAAAAAAAAAAAAAAACTTTGTGAACTGCATGAAGATTTGTTTTTCAAAGAAAAAAGTTTGGAAAACAGGAAGCAAGGGATCCCAAACTTTTGTGCGGTAGTGTACAGTATGTTGAGTTAAGCAGGCTTTCAGCAAGATGGAAAAAAATCAACACATTATATATTATAAAAGTTTTTAGACATATTAACATTCAAAGTGATAAACTGACCAGTGATTGTACATCTTGTCCATTTGAATGGAGTTTGGAGAACGTGCTTGTTTTTATTCGTGTGCTCGGTCTTCTCTCTCTATCCCACACTGATTCGTTCCTTTTCCTCTGTGAAAGGCTGAGCGCCAGAGACGGCTCGAGCGAATCAAGCAAAAACAGTCTCAGCTTCAAGAGCTTATACTACAGGTACACACACACACACACACACACACACACACACACACACACACACACACACGTGGGTATAAACATGTTTATTTAAACCATAAGTTGAGTATGATTCCTAATCTCGCACTCCATTGTGTTCAAATCTAGCAAATCGCCTTCAAGCGCCTGGTGCAAAGGAATCGCGAGGCCGAGCAGAAGAACCACAGACCTCCTCCCAACACCGTCATCCACCTCCCCTTCATCATAGTCAACACCAGCAAGAAGACCGTCATCGACTGCAGCATCTCAAATGACAAGTAAGACCTCGCGCTGCCTCACTCGCCTGCCGTCGCCACGGTAACCGAGCGCGCACTCGGAGTAAAACGTCTCCTCCTCCGCAGGTTCGAGTACCTGTTTAACTTTGACAACATGTTCGAGATCCATGACGACATCGAGGTGCTGAAGCGCATGGGCATGGCGCTCGGGCTCGAGTCGGGCAAATGCACGGCGGAAAATCTGAAGATCGCCCGGACGCTCATACCTAAAGCTCTGGAACCCTACGTCACAGGTCAGAACACACACTCCTCTCACAGCAGGGGTCATCAACCTCTCTCCTTCTTCTGTATTTATACATTTGACACAAAACTGTCAAAACTTACACTAGTGTTGAAGTTGGAACTCTACGCTATTGACTTTTATCTACCTTTTGATCTCAAACACAAGTCTTTTTATTGTTTAGCAAAAACAAACATAACTGATCTTACAGTTCCAATACTTTTGGCATCCTGTATGTATATCAGTGTGTATTATGTGTATATTTGTCTTATTTATTTTGTCACATGTACTTTACAGCGCAGAAATATAGTTTTTTTCCTGCACATGCATATCCCAAATGGTCGCCTTGCACCTCCAGAGTCCGGGTTCAACTCCCGTCTCGGTGTGCATGGAGTTTGCATGTTCTCCCTGTGCTTGTTGGGTTTTCTCCGGGTACTCCGGTTTCTTCCCAAAGTCACGCAGATTAGGCTCATTGGCGTTCCCAAATTGAATGAGTGTGTGCGCCAGTGATGGATTGGCACCCTGTCCAGGGTGTACCCCGCCTTGTGCCCTAAGCCCCCTGCAATAGGCTCCAGGTCCCCCCGCAACCCTGAATTACAGGATAAAGCGGTGTAGACGATGAGTGAGTGAGTGTGTGAATTAATGATGGGAAGTTTGGATCACTTTATTGACTCGGTTCTTTGAATCTCATCATCAAAATGAACAAATCTTTTTTTTTTTTAGTCATTTAGTTCATTTCGTTCTTTTGATCAGAAATATAATAAAATGTTGCATTTTCAATAAACAGACCCCCAACACGTCTACAGTACATACACACTTTTTCGGCTATAGTTCCAGTAATTAAAATATTACAACGCAGCTAAGGACATATTATAATAAAGAGAATGAGTAACTCACCTCTTATATCTTCTAGTCTGAGTCATTCATTCTTTTGAATCTATTGCACCGCATAGCGTCTATGGGAGTCACGTGACAAAAGAACGAACGATTCGGACCGAAAAGACTCAAAGGTAACTACTCGTTTCTGTTTCCTGTACATAACCTACAGGGGGTTTTGCGATGATTTGCACATGCGCGACCAGAAGAAAATGAACGAATCACTCTGAGACGACTCGTTCTTCTGAGTCACGTTAAAGATTCGTTCAAAATGAACGAATCGTTCATGCACGACCCATCACTAGTGTGCATATCCCAGTTAAGAAGCTGGTGTCTGAGCGCAGGGTCAGCAAGGATACTCGAACCCCTAGCCTTCAGATCAGTAACCCTGGTGACCTACAGCTGTTTACAAACATTAAGCCACCACTGCTCTGAATTGTAGGCGCACAATTTCCCGAAATAAACTATTACAGAAATTATTAACAGCAGTACTTGTACAAATGTGTTACATGAATGAATAATTTTACTCTAATCGGTGTTTTGTTTAGATATGGCACAGGGAGTTCACAGACAACCTAACGGAGGCTATTCTCGTACAAACAGGTGAGACTTTCCTCGTACTAATGTGTTTCTTCCTTTCGTAAAAAAAAAATAATCCCACGGTTGTTTTATAGCTCTTAAACATTACAGCACGTTAAAAATAAAACAAATAGTCATTAATAAGCAGCATACGACCTCCTCATTGATCTTTTTTCATTATTATTTTAATTTTTTTTTTTTTTTTTGTTATAGTAATAACATAGCTGTTGCCACCGTGGCCTCCAGCTCCAACAGCTCGTACCACGGCAGCTCTCGCGATACTCCTGCGTCCTTCCTGGAAGACGAGGAGGAGGATGAAGATGAGGACGATGAGGACTTTGATGATGACGATGATGAAGATTAACTCCTTGGCCCTTTGACTCAAGTCAGCACTGCCTGGTTCTTGTACTTCTGTAACCTTTGTATCTTCTAGCCTTTAGAGTCTGCTGAGAAAAGTGCAGCTGCCTTGTCAAAGACCTCAGTGGTGCTTTGGAAATAGTTTTTTCTTTTTTTAATTCATTGTGTTTTGTCAGCCCCCCATCCCCCCCATTTTTTCCCCGCCTCCTTCACTACTTTTTGCCTTCTGCTGGAAGTTAAGACCTAATGCTCGTGTAATCTTGTAATTATAATTTATCCTCAGTTTAAAATCTGTGTCCTTTTTCATGTCCAAAGATTCAAGCATGAATCCGATGGCCTTTTAAACAGCCGTCTTCTTTAACCAGCCGCCATCTTTTTTTTTTCTTTTTTTTTATATACAGGCAACTATTTTTCCTAGGTGGGTTTTGAAACGAATAAACACATTCCACCAAGTGTCACATCTAATTTCAACAGGTGTTCGTTTTTATGTAAAACAAATCCTTCTTTTTTTAAAATAATTTTTAAAACAACAGAACGTCACATATACAGATAATATACATTTTATATGGGTTTATACCAACATGGGGTTGTTCTATAGTTTTTGTTCTGTGTGGGTTAAAAAAAACAAACAATAAAAAACAAGTTCTTTGTAATCTTTTGTTTTATTTTCAGACTTACTGTGTTAATAATTAACCTACATACCATTTAAATTAAGAAAATACATTTTGAACAAATAAATGCAACTAGATTTTTATATATATATTCCTAAAGATTGTCTCTAATACAAAGGTTGATTTGCAAAGCAAGTTTTTTTGTGTGTGTGCGTTACTGATTCATACTGAAATGACATGGAAAATAAACATTTAAAAAAAGGAACAAATGTGTGTATAATCCTGTGTACATGGCTAACTCAGTGCATTTAAATGAAAGATGACTTTCCCTTCATAGGGATCGTAGAAGTTCTGATACGCGATGTTGTTGGCCATTACCCTGCACTGGATCACCGCCTTCCTCTTGTTAACCAGATCGAATTTGACCGCCACCAGCGGATTCACGTAGGTCGGCTGGGAGAGAGAAAATACAACACGAGTTTATTGAGACGTGACATTCAGACAGATATCTCTAGGAAACTCTGAGTGCTGGACACGGTGAAGGTGCTGTACCTGAGCCAGCCTGCCGTAGTATGGAAAGTACGAAAGGTCGAGAGTTCCATTGAAGGGGTAGTACTCGAAGCCACGGACGTTATCTTGACCTTCCTATGAACAGAAACATGCTTCCTATAAGGCTTATCAGTGTTTGACGTCCATCGACTAATATGCGGTTGACACTCACCAGAACGGTGCAGTTCAAGTTCGGGGCGATGTCTGTTCCGTTGTTTGGGTAGAAATCGATGATCTGAGAAGAACAATTTGAATAATCATTCACTGTAGGCCAGGTTTTGGATTATTTCTCTAAAACCGTACCATACCCTGTTCATCTTGATGATTACGCACGGCTGGGCGGTGTTATAACCGAACGTTGGGTCGCTAATCCCTGAACAGTTGCCCAGTGTGCTTTGGTAGAAGGGACAGGACCACTTTGTATGATTCGGAGCAGTGAACGACCTTTGGATGAAGTACTTGCCAGTGGTACAGTTGTAATGGTTGCAATGTGCCTGTCTGGTATCATTGTATGCTGAATTAAAGGGGAGGGAAACAAGATTTATTTATTTATTTATTTTATTCATCCATTTTCAATGTTTGTATAAGTAAAAGGAGTGGGGTACATACGTTCGAGGAAGTCCTGAAGAATTTCCGACATCTTCATCCAGCTTTTCTTTTCAGACATGTTGTAGTTGATCTCTACAACTTCATCGTTATACGTGTCCGGCCAAACCATCACGCCTATAAAACAGTACTATGAATCAGTGTCACTGTGTATGTGTACTGGTTTGTGAATCTCTAAAAATGTTTCTATTTCAATTTGTTAACCTGGCGATTTTAATCGATCTCGATAGTCTGGGGTGTAGGGGTCCAGGGTGTACATGAGCACGTAGATGGCCAGGGAGAACAATCCTGTCATCACCACATAGAACGCAACATAATACAGGCTGATGTACACTGAAATGGAATAAAAAAAAAAAAAACAAAGCAAGTGTAAACGCTTTTGTGCACATTTTAGTTGGAAAGCAATCTGCAAGCAGTATGTAAATTGATATCCATCTGCAAATAATTGCTTAGTCCTCCGTCTGATCTGTCAGCAACACTCACTAGAAGGCTGGGGCACCCGTTACCAAAAACAAATATAGGACGCAAAAAAAGAACGAGGAAGTCATTTGAAGGTCAAAGTTAAGTCTTTCTGAATTAATTATAGGAAGATTTTAGATAAGACATGTAAAAACAGGATATACCTGTGATCATTTAGCAAAAACACACCGGTGCAGCTGTTCTGTTTAATTTCATTAAAGACCCCGAGGTCAAAGGTTCTTTGGTTTGTCTTTAGTTAAAATCTTTTCAGAAGATTTCTATAAAGTTTCTACATTCCAAATTCCTAACACCTCTAAACTTTAACAGCAACAATTGTAGCATAATACAGAAAAATCGACTCCGTTATGTATTGCGATTTTTTTCTTTTTAATATCAGTTCATGTATCACCAAACTGATTTAATATATATATATATTATTATTCATCTTTTTGCATTTGCAGTGGTAGTATGTTGCAGTTCCTCTATGCTCCTACAGGTGGCATGCTTTAAGCTAATCACACATTGGCAGGCAGTACTGCAACCTGTGTGGTAGAGCTAATTATTATTCTTATATAATATATATAAAAATACATAATATTTCATCTGGATATTCATAAAATTGCGATACAAATCAAACCGACATTTAGGTATCGTGATAATATTGTATCGGGTGGCCTTATTGATTCCCATCCCTAATACCTAGTATTGTAATCTGTTTCTTGCTATATATTTGTAACATAGTTTGTATGGTGACAGCTAACTATTGTCATTTAGCTAGTTTGAATCATGTTAGCTAATAGGTGTTAGGCAAAAGGCTGCTGCTAGTTAGCCTTAGTTAAGTATCTCTCATTTTCTCATTTGAATATACGTGTATGGTTTTTTTTACTTTTCTACTGTAACTTAAGGAACTTGAATCTCTTCTTTAACTTCAATGGAAAAGGTAACTGAGATAATCAGTTGCGATTTTATTTAAGCAAAGAATTTGCTGTACTTACCCCATTTTTCTGGTGTCCTACCCATAAATTTCCCTTCATCAGAATTCCAAACAAAATGGCCAAAGTCTTGACACCTTTGGCCGCAGGTTCGCTTTTCCTTCAGAGTAGCCATTGTATATTTCTCAAATGGGCGCTACACGTTTTTCCAGAAAGCTTTCCTCTTTCACAGGGGTTACCTTTCTCCTTTGGGTATTTCTTCTGATTTCTTGATATTGGGTGAGGACAATGGTTGTGCACCATGGACATGTCTTTTTATATACCGTGATAAGCACACTATTAACTTGCATAATTCTGGGCAGGACTAACCACTCACGGGTACTTTCATTCACCCAGGAATGGAAATGTGCAGAAGTTTGTTATGGTCACCTTGAAGCCTTGGATAAGATCTCAACTTGAGTTTGAGTAAGATCTTGGTACCTTATCAAATATTAGGTACAATTCAGAGATAAGCTGTTTGGCTTGAGTGTGAACATTGACTAGTGGAAGCAAATGCCAAGATTTTCTCAGTGTAAGTGCTATTCACTTAAACACTTTAGCAGAGTGTTTGGCTTGATATTGATAGGAAGAGGATTAGTTACAAGAGAGTTCATAACCTTTAAGATTATCTACTCAAGTGGTCAAGTGTGTCTTATAAAAGACAGATGTTGTCATAAATCAATATCACAAAACAACCCAATGTGGTCCTCTCAATCAGCAAGCCATAAGTTTTCCAGTGAACTGATTTAACATAAATTTTTAGTTTGAAAGTTGAGTCCGCAAGGGTTAACGTGGAGATCCGGGAAGGTATTAAGGGGTTAGGAGATAAGGACTTTATGAAAGGTGATGAGACATGCAGATCCGCTTGTGCGAGTGTCTGTGCCATAGTGCTTTGTCTTTCATGCTACTATCTGACCAAAGCCCCAAGCTGGATTCTGCAGTCACTTTCTCTGACTGAATACTTCAAGACGCAATCTCTCCAGAATCCCTGGGGCCCCCCTGGGTTTTGATGTCTGGTTGTTCAATCGATTTCTATTCGTCTCCTTTATTGGCACTCTATCTATTGGGAGCGAAGCGCTAAGTACCAATGCTCAAGGCCTGAACCAGAATAGTTGTCTTTCAACTCAATTGTATTTTTATCCAACCAAGTCCTGTGATTTGATACCATGGATATCGGTGGTCTTACAACAGTGGTAGCCAACTCGGCCTACATCTCAGCTCGTGGAAGCTTCGATGGATCAGCAAACCCAGCAGCAAATCGGGACAAGAAGTACCATTCCAAGCTAAAACTGCCTCACATCACGGTATGCGAGGGACTTAGGGAAACACTGGATCTCCAGTTTAACAGTATCTGTGTCGAACAACCCATTGGCAAGCGCTTGTTCCAGGAATACCTAGAAACAGTGAATGAGTACAAGGGGCCCTGTTGCCTATGGAAGGACGTGGAGGAATACGACACTGCTGAAGACAAGGATCGGGTCAGTAAGGCTGCCAAGATCCTCCAACGCTACATGGACCCCGCGGCCAAGTACTTCTGTCCGTTTCTGCCTGAAAATGACATCACCAATGTGAAAGAGCAGCATGGCAAAGCTTCCAATGACTTGTTTGTTGTGATTTTAGCCTGCGTACTTGATTTCCTTAAGGAGGTCCCATATACCTTCTACCTGGAGACTATGTACTTCAAAAGATTCCTGCAGTGGAAGTGGCTGGAGATGCAGCCCATTGGTGAGGACTGGTTCCTGGACTTCCGCGTACTTGGCAAGGGTGGCTTCGGCGAGGTGTCGGCTTGTCAGATGAGGGCCACAGGAAAGATGTATGCCTGCAAGAAGCTGAATAAAAAAAGGCTTAAGAAGAGGAAAGGCTATGAGGTAAGAATCCTATTCAGAGGGGTTTTAGATTCAACAGAAAAGTACTCAATAATAATTTATTGAGTATCTGAGGATGGAGTTGATCAACTGCTTGTAAAGTTCTAAATGGAGATTTATTCAACATAATTTACATCAAACATGGTCATTAATGTGCACACTGACACGTTGCAAATTACTGCAGTATAAGTACTGAGATATGTAATGGATATTTCATATTTGTTCATATTATATTATGAAATATCATCCTAGTCGAAATCCATTGTACTTATTTAGCGTTAAAAGCACCAAACTCCAAAGCAACTAATGCAGAGTCGTTCACCTTCAATGTCATTGTTACTCAGATTACAAGAGCTGCTTAGTTGCGTAAGTCTCACCACTGTGGATTTTAAAGTGGCCCACTATCCTGTTCCCTAAGTGTCAGTAACTAAGCCCCTTGGATAGTATTGCTATCCAACTATACTGTTACAATGAGAGGAAATTGTTTTTGTTAATTAACATATTTCCAGGTTATACAGTACCAGTCAAAAGTTTGGACACACCTTCCAATTCCAATTCCATAGTCTTTCCGGATTTTATTTCTTTCTAAAAATGTTTCTCCGATACTGTATCTCCTTTGAACAGTTGATATTGAGGTGTGTCTGCTTTTTATGCTCTGTTAATTGGTGATTTCTGAGGCTGGTGACTCTAAATGAGCTTTTCCTCTGCAGCAGAGGTACGTTTTGGTCTTGCATTCCTGGGAAGGTCTTCATGATGGTCTTTCATTATGGTGCTTGATGGGTTTTGCAAATGCACTTGACAATACAATGCACTTGTTCTTGCAAGAAATATTCTGTCTGGAGCAGTCTTTAAAAAACAACTGACTGTTGGTGTAACTCAATTACCTATTGCCATATGTGTTATTTCATAATTATAGACTCATAGTGTCTAAACTTTTGACTGGTACTGTACTGTATATCCATTTCTCACACGAGCTTCTCTTTTTATGTATAAATATGAACAGGAATTGCATACTCCAAAGCATATAAAGATTTTTTAAACTACATTTATGAAGCAAAAATATTGAGAAACTCACAAATACTGTGTACAGTATGTGTAAAAGCTTACATGGAAATAAATCACGTTCTGAATTATGAACTGAAATGTTCTTGTGCAAACTGTACCAGCTGTGATTATAAAAGATGTTGCTATCGTTTGGGAAGATTTTACACAACAAGTGAAGGAGCTTTCGAAAGTTCTCAGGGACAACATTATTAAACTATGTTCAAGTGCAATAAAGATCCAAAACCTTAAACATTCCTTTAAGTACAAAAGACTTTCATAATATGCAGATGGAAAGATTATGAAAACGTAACTTATTCACCGACAGGCACACCATTCAAGATTTCACACTTTTTGGTTTATGATGAGAAAAAGTAAGATACAAGCCAGGGGTTAACTGATAAACGACAACAAATACTTTGGAAACACTAACCACGATCCAAAAGTTTCTGTTCCCCATACTAAACTCACTCTCTCACTCTCTCATCGCCTATACCGCTTTATCCTGTGTTCAGGGTCGCAGGGACCTGGAGCCTATACCAGGAGGCTTAGGGCACGAGGCAGGGTACACCATGGACAGGGTGCCAATCGATCACAGGGCGCACACACACATACACTCACACACTCATTCACACTCTACGGGCAATTTGGGAACGCCAATCAGCCTAACCTACATGTCTTTGGACTGTGGGAGGAAACCGGAGAACCCGGAAGGAAATCCACCAAGCACGGGGAGAACATGCAAACTCCATGCACACAGAGCCAGGAATCGAGTCTGGCTGGGAATCAAACCCGGACCCTGGAGGTGCAAGGCGACAGTGCTAATCACTACACCACCGTGCCACCTCATACTAAACTCCTCTGCTATAAATGAAGCACATTTATACACATATAAAAACTTGGACAAATCAAGACTTTTGGAACAACATAATTTCGTCAAATGAGATGAAAATCTAACTTTGGCCGTTATTCCGCTCATGTTTGGAGAAAGCCCATACCTACACTGAATATGAAGGTTTGGAGCATGAGGATATGGGGCTTATTCTTTCCAAATGGTATTGAGTTATTAGAAAATATTGAAATGAGTGATATATTTCATATATATCACTCATTTCCTACAGTATATTAGAGAATGAGAATGTCATCTCAGCATCCAGGAAACTCAATCCGAGAAGAAAATGAATGTCTCAGCAAGACGTCAACCCCATACATGCAGCCAAAATATCTCCCGGAGCTGAGCCAGTCTCATGAAAATTTATGATGGACTTTGAAATTGTAAATCTATCCATTCAGCAGGATTCTGGTAACCTTTGAGAATTGAAGATGATTTGCCAAAAGGAATTAATTGAAACAGCCAAAATTAAACAGTGCTGGGATTTACATCAAGTGGATTGGGAGTATAATAAGTAACAACGAAAATAAGGGACCAAATCATCATTTTCCCTTTGATGTCAGAAGCCATCAAAAAGTATTATTCAAAGAGAAAAAAAATACAATTTAAGCAATTTCTTGGATTGAACTGTTTAAAGTAACTGTGTTTATAGGACCAAGGAAATTATTAGTCTAGTGGGTGAACTGCCAAATTCAACATCTTTAAATACAGAATACATTTTTCAAAAAGCTTTACATCAGGAAGGTAGACTTGTCATGCTTGCCTGCCACATTTGCTTTTTTTTTTTTTTACCTTACAGCATAATTAAATTCAGTTTTTCCCACATATCCCAGTTAGGAAGCTGGGGTCAGATCGCAGGGTTAGCCGGGATACAGCACCCCTGAAGCAGATAGGGTTAAGGGCCTTGCTCAAAGGTTCAACAGTGTTACAGTAACCTGGTGATGCTGGTGCTCAAACCCCGGACCTTCTGATCAGTAACCCAGTAAACCACAGCCTTACTTCTGACTTCTGACAGAATGACATCTTTCATTTCTTAATTTGGTTATGTCCTTTCAGGTTTTATGCTATTTTATTTTGTCAGTTCTCACCTAATGCAAACTTTCCTTTAACATGTACCTTATGGAACCGATTTATCCTTTCAATCTGTTGGTCTTGTCTAGGGTGCCATGGTGGAGAAGAGGATTCTGGCTCGTGTTCATAGTAGATTCATTGTTTCCCTGGCCTACGCCTTCCAGTCCAAAACCGAACTTTGTCTGGTCATGACCATCATGAATGGAGGAGACCTGAGGTTCAGCCTTCAAGCACCTCTATACAATATTATAACCATTTATAATGTTTTGCTAATATTCATTTAAGATGCTTAAGGAATATCGAAAATGAGCTTCTGTGCTTACTTTGTCCTTTGTTCAGGTACCACATTTATAATGTAGATGAGAACAATCCAGGGTTTGACGAACCCAGGGCATGTTATTATGCCGCTCAGATCATTCAAGGACTGGAGCACCTTCATCAGAAGAAAATCATCTACAGAGACCTGAAACCAGAGAATGTTCTTCTTGACAATGAAGGTGAAAAAAAAGTCTTTATTTACTCACTCACTCATTCTCTATATAGCACTTATCCTGTTCAGGGCCATGAGGGCGCGGGGGTGTTTGGAACCTATTCCAGGGGACTTAGGGCACGAGGCGGGGTACACCCTGGACACGGTAGTCTTTATCTATTTTTCCAAAATCGCTGCTAAAAGCTGGAGATGTTAAGGATGATCTGTGACGTATAGTAAAAAGGACATACAAAAATGACGGACATAGTGCACTTAATCTTTGTGTAATACTGTATAAACATGGCAGTGATTGCTGTTTTAGGTGGGAGTACAATCTTTGACGTTTGTTTGCCTTTGTACTGGTGTTTGTTCAAAGGTAACGTGCGTATCTCTGACCTTGGATTGGCTGTGGAGTTAGCAGACGACCAGGAGAAGACGAAAGGCTACGCTGGGACTCCGGGTGTGTTCTGAAGTTCCAGTTGGTGCAAAAATCCTATAATCTCCCTTTTCCTGTTTCGTTTCTCTGAATCCAGGATATAAATGATTCTATGCTCACTAGTGAGCTTGTCAGAAAGGCAGAGAACCACTTTACAAAAAAAAAAGATGCTCCAAGACACAGTAAATTGTGATTGTAAAACTGTTCTATGAATGTATGAGAACACTTCTGACCTTTGAGGTTTTTCTATTTGGAATTCAGGATTCATGGCCCCGGAGTTGCTGAAAGGAGAGGAGTATGACTACTCTGTGGATTACTTTACTCTTGGGGTCACTCTCTATGAGTTCATTGCTGCTAAAGGCCCGTTCAGGACTCGAGGGGAGAAGGTGACTCAACAGACACAAATTTAACCTACAATTCACTCAGGGTACCAAAAAAAATGTCAATCTGCCTCATCCACAGTCTCAGAATTTTTTATTTATACACCTGTCGGCCGTAACATAACACATAATCCATCTAGGAACCTCTGTAGTCCATCTAGGGACCATGGAGGCCAATGGTGACCACTGGAGGCCAATGGAGACCATTGTATTTATTCCCATTTCTACAACCGCGATAGAACCTCCGGTCAGAATTCACATAGGCGTTCAGACACTACGAGTAATTTGGGAACGCCAATTAGCCTAATCTGCATATCTGTGGACTGTGGGAGGAAACCGGAGTACCCAGAGGAAACCCACCAACCACCAAGGGAGAACATGCAAAGTTAAAAGTCAATGTTGGCCATGCTAGAAAAGTGCCAGAAATCTCAGTGCACCACAGCCAGCTGCACATGGGATTCAGTAGGCAAAGAGGGACAAAGGATCAGGCCTCCAAACTCCCCAGACTGGACAAACAAGTTCGATCCACTGAACAGGACAGGAATTAGTGAATAAACCTTGACCTACAGAATATGCATTGATTTACATGGCATTTGACAAAAGCTCTTATCCAGACTTACATTCATTTCATTTGTTCATTAGTTGAGTTTTAAGGGCCCAGCAGTGGCAGCTTGGTGGTGCAGAAATTTGACCTCACAATCAGAAATCCAGTGTTTTAACCACTAAGCTCTCATTGTCCTGTCTCGTTTCCTGATCAGAATAGCATGATTGATCTTATCAAATGATTTCAAATTCCCAGTCTTATTTTCTAAATATTCAGCTTAGGAGCTCCTCCTGGTGGGTGCATTGTAGAAACATGGTTACTCTTTGGAAAATCACAAGCCTTCATTCAGTTAAATAGATTAGTGTGATAGATAGTGTGAGAGGCTTTTTCTAAAATGCCATTTAAAGTGTTCGTGACATTTGCACAGGTGGAGAACAAAGAGGTAAAGAAGCGCATCCTGAATGACCCAGTAACCTACACTGAGAAGTTCAGTGAGAACGCAAAGTCCCTATGTGAAGCCTTACTAGCCAAGGAAGTGGACAAGAGGATGGGCTTCAAGAATGGGACTTGTGATGAGTTGCGTTCACACCCTTTCTTCAGCAGCATCAACTGGAGGAAGCTGGATGCAGGTATGATAAGGTGGTAGCTATGATTTTGTGATGTTTCATATTCTTATTCTAAAAAAGGTTGTTCTTAGTTAGAAGAGAGACACTTAGCTCTGTGCCTCTACTTCAGGAAGTTTTAGACAATGGGGGTCAGGTCAGGTCAGCAATTTTGCTGATATAAATAGATTAATATTTTTGTTATCCACAAGGCTTTCCCCATTAAGCTGTCTTCTTTGTCCTCACAGGGATCCTGCCACCTCCGTTTGTCCCTGATTCCAAGACTGTATACGCCAAGAACCTTGATGACGTGGGAGCGTTCTCCACAGTCAAAGGGGTCAACCTGGAAGACACAGACAAGGATTTTTTTGATGAGTTTGCCTCTGGAAATATCTCCATACCCTGGCAGGAGGAGATGATTGAGACAGGGATCTTTGGTGAGTTGAACGTCTGGGGTCGTGGCGGCACGGTGCCTGATGATCTACGCCGTGAGTCTATCCTGGAGCCTCCAAAGTCTTCCACTTGTACCATATCATAAACGCTTCTACACAAAGAGAACTCTTTCCCCTTTCCTAAATGCTCTCTGATTGGGTTGATGCCTGGACATGAAGAGAATCAAGAATGACCAGAGAGATGAAGTTATTTCATGCTGTCATGTTTTCATTAAGAAAAATGAACTGCTGAGCAGCTTTGAATTTATGGGTATCACTTATACCATAGCGCTGTTGAATTGATTCAGTTTGATCAGAAGGTGTTTAATATGTTTAGGTCACAGGTTCTATTCTAAACACTATGGGATGTTCTGTTATATGGAATGATGTGGCCTGATACGAAGCTACGAGCTAATGCATCCCTGAAATTGATTATTTCCCCATAACAGTGCACCCTGCAATGTGTATCTACAGTAGCTTCCTCATTCAGTGTCAGGGCATGTTATTTAATGTATGGACTGTCAGTTCATTGCTGGATTTTTTCTTTATTATGACTATCCTAATTTATCTGTTGCATCAAAGCTGAGAAGGATATAAAGGTTCATTTATGAACCAAGTGTCTCGTATTGTAATAATTCACCATACAGATATCTAAGGGCTAAGTAATCCAGCAGGAAAATATAATATATGAGGTTTTTGCAAAATGACAGGTGCTGATGGCTATAAATGAAATGCTTGTGCTTTTCATAGAGTTGTATTACTTTGCTGAGTGATCATCCCAGATAAGCTTCTTTCAGCCCTCTTAGAACATCATTTTGTGTAAAAAGCTGTGAATGAATGTTTTTTGAAATATGTATTAGGTATTATATTTATTCAAATAAATATTTTGACAGAAATCTGCTGTTTGGATTTGTTTTATTTATATATATTTAGATTAATACTCGCATGATTATGTTGTAGTATATTTTATAACACTCTAATAAAGATAAAATTGCTGTTAATAAAAATAACACATTTCTATGAACACAGTAGACACCTGAATTTAGGACACCATTATGCATAGTGTCCACCACTTCTACGGCCACCTTTAGGAAAGTACCCTCCAAAAACACTGAAATATTTTAGGTCGGTTTTTCTTATAACAAAGATCTTGGGGAGCCAACTGTTAAGTTTTGTTACAGTCATGGAAATCCCCCATCGTCAACGTCATGTTTATTTATATTTAACTAGAATTCTTTCTAGATTTGAACATGTTTGTCTAGTTGCTGGAACTAAAATGTTTAACTCAAACAGTATCCATCTATCTATAACCTAAGGTATACCACTTGTCCTGTGGAGGATTTCAAGGGGACTTGAGTCTATCCCAGGGACTTACACACACCAATAATTGGGAAATGCCAGTCAACCAACACTGCATGTCTTTGACCTGTGGAAAGAAACCCACCAAGCATGCAAGGTCCACACACACACACACACACACACACACACGCATGTATCAGAGGTAAGATTCGAACCACCAGCCTACTTAACTGTGTCGACTTTGTTCCAACAGTACAAAACTGAAAAACACACGCTATGGACAGTTCAATTAGCCTAATCTGCATGTCTTTGGACTGTGGAAGGAAACCAAAGTACATGGAGGAAACCCAACAAGCACAGGGAGAACATGCAAACTTCATACACACAGACCCAAGGCGGGAATCGAACCCTGACCCTGGAGATATAGTATAAGGGCCACGGTGCTAACCACTAAACCACGGTGCTGCCATTACTAATATTATTTTTTTATTGTTATTATTAAGTAATACATGTCATTTTGACACTTTGACAGCCAAGAAACAAGTCTTTAATTGTTAATATTTTTTGTTGCCAGATCACCTTAACAGAAATCCCTCCTCTGCCATGCAGGAAATCCACCAACTCTGATTTTAAAAAAAATCACAAATAATATCAGTATTAGAGTATTAGAGTAGTGTACATTGATACACTAAAATAGTGTCATTTTGGTTTTTTAGTTCAGGGAAGGAAGCGTTTAATGTTTTTTTTTTTTTTTTTAAGGAAGATGCCTGGAAAAACAACTTCAAGAGACAAGGAAGCTAAGCGGGAATGAGACCCATAGGTGGCGCTAATGCAACATTCTGACTGCCGATCGCCGTAAAACAAGAAACAAGACCCAATCTGGATGCAGTTTGTGCTCACGTGATTACGCGCTCATTGTGATTGGACGAAGGTGGGTGACGTCGACCAATCAAATGTCGTTTCAAATTTTAAATCTCTTTTAGTTGAAGAGTTTGAATTTTGTTCTGCGGGTTGATCGGTTAGTCAGGACGTTTAGTTCGTTACGGTGTAGAAGCGCAGGACGGACATGAGGGAAAGATGACCGAGGAGTCTGCGGTTAAAGTGTGCGTTAGGGTGCGACCCCTTATTAAACGGTAAGAAGATACTTATATTTTGATGGTGAAGTGGTTTTATTAGGAGGATAAGTGGGTTTGGTGTGAATTATTGCCCTGACTGTTTTAGTCTGATCAGACAGACAGACAGACAGACAGAGAGAGAGACAGACAGATAAATAGACTCTAATGATGACAAGTTATGATCCTGAGCTCATCTTATCATAATCTTTTGTTTTCTCCAGTTGCAAAAAAAACCCCCATCATTTATTTTTTAATAGATCAGATCTAAATCAGATGAGTTTCAGGTTTGTAATGCTGTTTGTTTTTCATCATACATGATTACACTACATTTTAGGTTAATGTGCTTAAAACGTCATTAAACTCAAAGACCTCATTGCTACTTCAACAGTTTCTCTATATTCTGTATAACCGACATGATCAAGTCATGTTGTTTCTCACTTGATCATGTTGTTTCTCCTGCACACTGATGGACAGCGATGTCTTGCAAGCACTTTTTTTATTTCCCACAATAGGACAATGAAAGACCTTGTTGGACAAAACCATCACGGTTCTAAGAGATGGTTTTTCACATTTAATCATTATAAAGTTAACTGACGTACGGCAGTTTGTGGACGTCCAGAAGGATCAGGCGTTTCCTAATTGTCTCTCTTACTGTATGTCAACATCGTGACTTATTTTTCTTATCGAACAAATCAGTTTTCTTGTGATCCTGAGATAACGTGGTCGTGTCGTAGTAATATTAAGTTGTAGTGGTCATTAGCACCTTGTCATGGCATGTCTGCAGTATTACATCCTGTTTTATTTTTCCAGTCCCCTTGGTTTTTCGGTAGTGTACCTGCGCTCCCGTCCACAGAGACTATACTGGAATTATGGCATGGCGGAGCAGTTATGCTTTTTCATTATAGCTCTTTTTCCTTACGATGAAATCAGGCTGGTGTGGAAGACGTATTGGAGCATCTTCAATATTTTCTTGTTCTCACTGAAGCTTTATTGGGGATGAGAATGTGTTTCTAGTTCTAGTTTTTTTTCTGATTTCCTAGGCTTGATTTTTAGAAAAAAGGTTTTTTTTATGTACACACCTTTGTATGTGTACATGAAGCTTGAGTAAAACTATTTCTCTTTTCCAGGCTTATGTTGTAGTTAAGAACAAAATCTGCTTCCCAGTCTGACGGGTGTAGGTTCAGATTTTCAAGATGGCTTCTCAAGTTGTTGGTTTTTTGCTGGACCACACCACTTTGGCGTCGGGTTTTACGCCGGGTACCCTTCCAATTTTATCCGGGCTTGGGACCGGCACTGCATCCAGTGGCTTGGGTTTGTCCCAGGCCTTCTGCATGCCGGGCGAAGAAACCTACCACTGATCCAGCAATGCCCCGAGATGCCTTCACAAGTGATGAATAGTAACTGCTTAGTGCTGACAAACATGTAGATATTTGCTCTAATGTCATGTTGTTGTGGCATCGGTTTTATAGCACAGTAAGACACAGTCAGGGATCACATAATGCGATATTATCACGATACCTCGGTGCTGATTTGATTTGGATTGCGATCCTGTTTGTATCACGATTTTATAAATAGTTCGATTCGGTACTATTTTTTTCACATATTTTCTTAATATTAGTAACTAATTATGCCCCTAGTGCACAGGGTGCTGTGCTGCCTGCCAATGTGTGAATAGTTTAGAATGCACCGCCTGGACTCGGTAAAGCTATAGGATGTTGTATAAAACGTTCTGCTTTTTCTAACCCTAGCGAGGAGGCGGAGAATGCGGAGCCCGTGCAGCTGTACTGGAAGGCTGATAAACAGGCCATACATCAGCTTGACGATGACTGTAACATGACCAAAAGTTTCGGCTTTGGTAAGTAACTTCCGCGATGTTGAGATCATGACCTTTACGATGGATATCTTGGGTAAATCTCATTTATTTATTTCAATCTTCAGACAGGGTTTTTAGTGCAGAAGAATCCACCAATCAGCTCTATCATGACATCGCCAAACCCCTGGTGGTGTCCACTGTGGAGGGATACAACGGTGAGTCTGACGCCATGACGTGATCTACTGTACACTGTATATTGAGCTTGTAGTCTGACCGCAGTACTCCTGTACAGGAACTATATTTGCGTATGGACAGACCTCCTCTGGAAAGACCTTCACGATGATGGGCAGCGAGCACAGCCCTGGCGTCATCCCCCTCGCCATGTCGGACGTTTTCCATACCATCAAAAACGTACGACTTTCTAATAACAGTATTGATTCAAGCACTGATCTTTAAGTTCTTTTCAAGTGATCTGAATCCATAATGGAGTTCATGCGATTGATGATGTCAATCCTTATAGTGTCCGAAGAAAGAGTTTCTCCTGCGCGTGAGTTACATGGAAATTTACAACGAGACGGTTACCGACCTGCTGTGCGAGAGCTGGAAAAGGAAACCGCTGGAAATCCGCGAAGGCAACTACGTAAGTTTTGTGCGATCGTTTCCGTTCACTTTGAATACGCAGCATCTAATGGTGAGTGTTTTATTTTTTGGCAGAAAAACGTCTATGTGGCTGATTTGACGGAAGAGCTGGTGACTTCTCCGGAGCAAGCGCTGGCCTGGATCAGGAAGGGAGAAAGTAATGTGGTTGTTTGTTTTAGCAAACTACATAAGGAATTAAATCGAATGTGGTGTTATATTTTAGCCGCATAGAATGAAATCTAGCGACCAATCAGAATCGAGAATTCACTGGCATGGTGGTACTTCATCATCATCATCATTCCTAACGATCATTTATTTGTTTTCTACACTTAGAAAACCGACATTATGGGAAGACTAAGATGAACCAGAGGAGCAGTCGCTCTCACACCATTTTCCGCATGGTGAGTGATGTGCCGTAAATGCGCTCAAAACGCTCGTTATTTCAAATCTTGTTTTCCGAACTAAGCCGACGATCTTTTGTCCGCAGATCTTGGAGAGCAGAGAGAGAAGCGACCCGGCGTCTGGTGAAAACGCAGACGGTGCCATCATAGTGTCCCATTTGGTGCGGGATTCCTCAAAGCTTCTCCACGTTTCAGATTGAATATGTTCATGTTCTGTCTAGAAACACTTATGATCTAATAAGCATTTTCCAATACTTAATTCTTGTTTCGAACAGAACTTGGTGGATCTCGCTGGGGCCGAGCGAGCGAGTCAGACCGGAGCCGAGGGTAAGCCTGGGTCTCGTCAGTGCGGATAATTATTAATGTTTTAGTGAACATTTATTGAAATGTTCCTCTTTTGCTGCTTGTTTTGATTCAGGGACCCGTTTGAAAGAGGGATGTAACATCAATCGGAGTCTCTTCACCTTGGGACAGGTCATCAAGAAACTGTCTGATGAGAGCCAGAAGTATGAATCCGAAACATTCCATACTGAAAATATACCTGCTTCTACTTTAAACATTTAAGTCATCTAAAAGGATGCTTGGATGTTGTTTTTATGCTTGTATCCAGCTGATTCGATTCAGATTCGACCAAAACATGATATTGGTGCTAAGTGGGTGAAAAAAGTTAATTTTCAGATAGGATTATATTACACTATTTTTCACCATATTTAATGCTTAGTTTTTTATATATATA
>JAQMYG010000010.1:15782322-15797400 GCA_030014215.1 Clariallabes teugelsi
TATATATATGTGGGTTTATATTAATGTGGTTAATATTTATTTATTTATGTTTGTGTGTGTGTGTGTGTGTTTAGCTTATTTGGAAATTGTTTACTTAAATGCCAAAGTCATCTCATTTTCAAATAAGTCATAAGCAATGGTATAACATGTTATATTATTATTATTATTATTATTATTAGTATCGTATAATATTTATTATGTTATTTAATACATTTACATTTAGGCATTTGGCAGACACTCTCATCCAGCAGGTTTTGTAGAATCAAGGACTTCATACTAAATAATGATAAATATTTAATTACATATGATTCTTAACCTGATTGTCATTATTATTAATGTTTTTTATTTTGTTATATAAAATTTTTAAAAAGTGCTTTGAAGTTTGAAGATACTTGATAGATACTTACACTGGGTTTCTAGGTTGCTAACTAAGTGCCATTAGTCAAACACAGATGGGAAGGATTTTTTTATTTATTTATTTATTTATTTATTTTTATTACGTTTAATTTACGTCCAAGTATTGAAGAAACAGATACGCCTTGAGTCGTCATTTAAAGATTGCCAAAGACTCAGCTGTACGGACATCTAGAGCAAGTTCATTCCATCACCTAGGTGTCAGAACAGAAAACAGTCTGGATGCATGTGCTGGAGGATCAGAGGGAACGTTTTATTATATAATGATATATATAATGGTGAATATGTTATTATATAATGATATGTCATATGTGTTGTGGCTACAGTATGAGTAACATTTTTGTTTGTGTGTTTTGTGTGTGTGTGTGTGTGTGTGTGTGTGTGTGTGTGTGGTATTTTTTAAGATTTTGCTTGTGGAATTTGACACACACTTACACAGTAGTGGCCAAAAGTACTGAGACTCAACATCTTAATAACAAATAAACAATATTAATAATCATGACAATCAAGGTAAGAATAATTTGTTTTTATGCAGTTAAATATTTATCAATATTTAGTATTAAGTCCTTTATTCTTTGAAACCTGCTGGATCTGCCTGGGCATGGAGTCAAAAAGACATCCACAATACTCTGGTGTCACTCACTCGATTGAAGAACATGTGTTACAGAAGTTCACAATTCATTTGAAGGTTTTTTTTTGTGCAGAGATGACTAACCAGGCTTAGTAAAAATCCTGCCACATATTTGTTTCATTCATTAACTACACCAACTGATTCTAATTAGCACAACTCTTCAATCAGATTGGCAGGAACTAATTAGTGACATCATCTGTCTTGTGCACTGGGAGAACTACTGTATAATTTATTGCATGTTCTTTCTTAATGGTTTTGGCCACCACTACTGTATATAAATTACTGACCTTACTTATCCAGTCTTTATGGCATTCGCTGTACAACACCACCCGTTTTCTTACTTCTGTTACCCGGTTATTTACCGTGTACTATAACGACAGCTAAATTCAAGGTGAGGATGTGAAGAGATGCTATATTTTCCAAAGTAATAAAAAATATCACCAAAATCTCTTAGGGAACAATGTGGTTAAGTCTTTACACAGACAAAACTTAGCAGTACTGCTGAGACAAAAGTTATCATTACTTGTATAATGTGTAAATGTTGCCACTACCGGAATATGGGAATGACGTTACAAATATTCTGATTATTTTTGGTCATAGAACCAACCAAAAAACAACCAGCAAAACACTGTAGTGTAACTGTACTATTTCTTAGCCTATGCAAATATTTTATTTATTTTTTTTGCTCAGTCATGTTTGAGTAGTTAAAATGAAATAAAATTTACTTCATCATATTGTATATTATGTACTAAAAAAAAGGATATATCACTCTATACTGCACAATCCTGCTCCCTATATATAAAATGATAACATTAGTTTTACCTGACTTATCATACAACACAGAATGGCATGTGTAAAGACTTAACATTATTTCCTAGGAGTAAAAACAACATCTCGGTTTTACAATGATGATTTTGTTGCTATTTTTTATTAGTTTGAGAAACATAGCATCTCTTCACATCTTCACCTTAAATTTAGCTTGAATTTTGTAGTTGCAGTACAGCCCGAATGTCATGGTAAATAACAGTGACAAACATAAGAAAGGTATTTTCTTTGTACACAGAATGCTGTAAAGACTTGATGAATAAACGATGTCAGTTTCAGATATTTGTCAGTGATGCTACTAAGAGCATATTGTTTGAATGATGATACCAATTAAAGTGACCAATGGATCAAATTCAATATTGCATCTTGGAGGATTTCTCAAATTTATACAAATGTCTCTATATAAAGGAGGATTTGATTAATGATAATATAAAATCAAATCATATAGAAAATAATATAGGTTGAAGAATTTCTTTTTCTTCTTTTGGGAAACCTTTTAGACAATATATGTAAAAGTTTACTTAAATGTTAAGTCTAAGTAAGTCTTCTTAAAATATGTATATTGTAAAACCCTACTCCAGAGAGTATGTCTTTTTTAGAAAAGATTCCTCACTGAAGAAGGTTTTTTGTGGAGCAGAGCCCTTTTTGGAAAACCATTGAATGTTATTTGCAGAATCATACATTACTTCAGAGTTGAATGTTGTAAAAAGTTACAACTCATAATAACATATAAAAAATACAGAGGAAGCTTTTTATCGTATTAAATATTGATGAATGTTTTTGTGTTTTGTTGGATCATTCCACAGATCAGTACTCAAAGAGACGCTGCACTGCGATATGGTGCACTGTGGCTTTACACGCACTGTCCGTTATCATCCTGCTGATCGGCCTCATGGCTGCTACACGCACTGGAAACGTGGCAGTGTCTGGCTACTACTCAGGCATCATAGTGAGTAACACTGTCTGAACAGAAGTCATCTCTTATACGGCCAAAACACAGTATTCGTGTTTATTATATAATTTATATTATATAATTTATTAATAAATTTAATTTATTTATTTTTTATGTTATACGTATCATACAGAAAATGTGCCTGCCAAAGAAGCTATATCTAAAGTTTATGCGACATGGAAGTGACCATTTTTCAGCATTATACTGTCTGGCTTCAATTCATTGTATTATTCATTATTCATGATTTGTTATACTGTCTGGTTTGCTATTCATATTTCTTTGTGAGTATTGATAGTACAATTGGTCTAAGCTTTTAGAAGCATAAGATTGCTTAAATTAAAACATTCCATGCAAAATTAAGGATTTTTTTTTTTTACAGAAAAGTCTGTAGTGTCCGTAACCATGTCAAATTTATGTTGCAATATCTTAACAATTTTGCATTTTAGAATAATACACTTTTTCAGGTTTATGTCTTTTTATTTGAAATCTAAATTGGCCGAGTTTTCTCTAAATGCCAATTAACATCATTAAAAGATTAGAATTTAAAAAAGTTACGGACATGCAATAAAAAGGTCATGAAATTGTAGTTAGCAAATGTGTTTCTTTTTACCTGATAAAAGCATAAATGTGTCTGAATATTTACAAAAAACGAAGCATGGATCGGAAGATAAGAAGCATGAAGTATTATGAAAAATGGTGTTATATGATCCTATCTGAAAATTCACTTAGGTGAGACACTTCAGCACCAATACCATGTTTTGGCCGAAGTTTCATTTGCTTGAAGGATGTGAGCTGAAAATGGACCTGAGATTCGACTGTCTATAACCTAAAAGTTATTATTTTTTTGTTCCCCTAGCTGAGCTTCGGGACGTTCTTGGGCATTGTTGGTCTTAATGTAGTGGAGAATCGTAGGCCGATGGTGAGTAGAAGTTCAAACTTTTTTTGGCTTCCAAACATAAAAAGAAATCAAACTGACCTTTTGTTATCCTTCATTATCACAATTGTTTATCTAAACGTAATGACCGTTGTCCACAGTGTATGCGTTGTCCATGTATACACTAATGGCAGAAAAAAATAAACCAATAATATTCACATCACATGTTTTTTAGTCTGTTTTTCTTGGAAATTCGGTTCTGGCTTTACATTATATAACTTGGTTTGTCAGAAGGTGAACAATATGTGAAAATATAAATTTTCCTCAAATATTGTATTGTACAAAATACTATTACAAAGAAATTTACATACAGTACAGTACTGTACAAAAGTCTTGAGCTACCTTTCGTTTCCTCATATTACATTAAATGATGGAGAATAAATTAAAGTAATGGGAACAAATGTTTTACTGTGATAGACTGCAATGTTCCCAAAGATACAATTTAAAAATTGGTTGTTTATGTAACAATCTCAGCAGCGACCTCATTTCCCCTCTCGTCTGTTCCAACCACTCAGCATTCAGCATCACCAGTAAACTAATGATCGGCCTGATCATCTCTCATCATCTGCACCTGTTTCTCACTGGTTCATGTATTAAGTTAAGAGCTAAACAAACAAAACACATTCCTCTGAAACTGCTCAGGTACAGGACTGAACTAATCTGAGGCGAAGAAGTCCTTTAGGAAGCCTGGAGATGACCGTTTGGAAGTAAAATAGTAGGAAACAAGGGCTGTTGGATTATGACTTTTGCACAGTATTAAACCTTCACTTTGGTTACTGTAAAATAAATAATTCGGTCTCCATCATTTCCTGCTAGAAAGTATTGAAAACTGATCTAAATAAGACAAGCACTTCACTCTTTTTTTATATTTTAAAATGCAAGAATAAGAGCAAATATTTTCATTTCTAAAAATGCATCCCGGTGATGCGTCTACACAAATCGAAGGTGAATGAATTTGAGTTATTCGGGTTGCTATTCTAGATCATTTCTCCAGCGTGTATTTTTCCCCTTTAGGATTATTTTGGATTTCAGAGTTTCTGTCATTAGCAATGTTGAATGAATCAATCACAATTTAATACTGAAGCTTCTGTTTATTTCTGTCACCGAGCGATTGTGTTACACAGGAAGGTGCACAGGGATCGTATTGCAAACAAAAACATTTTACCTGGAAGTACATGACAAATACAATTACAGAATAAATGGGCCTTGCTTTGTTTAACTGTCTGAGTCGAGGTGCGGTCAGCAACGTCCGCAGTGATCGGGTAATGGATTCGAAAACGAGCATAAAATTAAATTACATTCGAATTGGTGAAGGACCAGAAAGCACAGCTCGAATTTCTCGACTTTAAAAAGTCTTTTCTTGCATTTCTCAGATTTAGTGTTGAACATAAAAAATATGCAAGCAGGGCTATGTGTGTAATCAGATACACACTATACACTTAGACTTTGTTTATATGTGCATTTTAATTATCATTAACAGGAGATTTTTAGGTTTTATCAGGAAATGTTAGTGAACATGCACTCAGAAGCAGAGCAGTCATACGTTAACATAGGTTTTTATTTAAATTCATTTGGTCACTGCCTCAGGACAAACACTAAGACACCCTAGGTTTATATACTGTACTCTGTCTCTACTGTATGCGTGACCTTGGGAAAGGTGTCATAGTTAGCTTGGTTCTTTTCTATGTGCTTCAGCAACAAGGTTCAGCCAGTCCCATGCTGAAGCTGTTCACATTCTCACTCCGTGAAACTCTCATGGGAATAAAATGATAACAGCACGGGATGTGCCTTAGAGACTCACGATAAGAGACCTATGGTTTGGATCGCTAATCAAGGTTGCGCAGACGAGAGCAGAAACAACACTCTGTACAGGACATCAGGTCAACTTTAGGTTACGAGGACGGTAGGTTAGGTAGACACACAAAGAAAAAAAAATCTTTGGGGGGATTTTTACACATTTGTATGTTTAAATAAATGTTCACTTTGTGTTGTTAATATATATGGTATATTATTACATTAGACGATCCCTTACTGGATCCCCCACTCACTGAAATACTTGGAAATTTAAAATGTACAAATTTCAGGACTTTTTTTAGGACTTTTATTTGCTTCTGTGATTTTTTTTTCAAAATGTTTCATTTTTACGTTGCAAATCAAAGACAGTGAAGTTACTTTATATGATTGATTTCTCAACCAGTTACAGGGTAATAATTTTCCCCCCAAAGTGTATATATCAAAAAGTATTTTAAACACAGATGAAGTTTAAGGGACATTTATTTTAACATAAAAATAGGCAAAATATAAATATACAAAAAATCTGGGTAATTTAAGTAAATATACAGTTTGCAATAGTGTAAAATACAAAAATGTACAAATGTTTTGTATGTTTTTTGTATGCCTTGATTTGCAGCATAAAATGACAATGGAATTAAAAAAATTTTTACATCACAAAAATAAAAAGGAAAAAAGGATTTAAATTTCTAATTTGGTTTGATAAATTTATTTATTTTTCAACATAGCTAGCTACAGTGTTACTCTTCAGATTAAAGATAATCAATAGTTTATTCTACTTTGATGAGTGAAAACTCACATAAACCCTTTTTCTCTGACGACGATGTTTTATTTCCTGTAAGTAAATCCAGTTCACCTCATTACATTCAAATCTCAGTCCAAACTTGATTCATCTTAACACGGTTTGATGATGTTGTATCAATACACTGTGGTTAAAGCATCAGTGTAACGTCCTAGACTCTTTTATAGATTCCAGACCTAATAATATTAAGATAATATTAAGAGTGGACGTGTATGATTCCTTGGTTTAGAGAGGCAAGTTTAATTAACGTCATACTTATGTTTCCTTGAAGCGTTGACTGCGTAGCTGAACAGATGTTTAATTTATCTCGCTAATGTAATGAACAGGTTTAGAGACAGCACGTAATAGTTTTCTTTCTACTGTTTATCTTGTCAGCTTGCTCGTAATACAAGAGCTTTAAATTCAATTTAGATCTATTCATGCAGGCTTTTTACAATAAATAATGTGACACTTAATATGTGGCAAAGAAAAACCTCCCAGAGACAACATGAGAAAGATCGTGTGAGAGGAACCAGACTAGACAGGATCTCTGCTCTTCTGTGAGACACCAGATAGTGAGATTATACATAAATCATGAGAGTCTACATGTACAGAGGAGTGAGGGAAATAGTACTGAGTGCTGGATGTACTATTGCCACCTTCCTGCTATAGCGCTAGTGTTACGAATAAAGCTGGTAAAGTTCCTGATCTTCTCACAACCAACGTGCACAATACAACAATATTATTAAACCTGTACAGTATATGAGGCACAAACCTACTGTTACTGTGATCGTAGAACGTGACACGGTGGAAGTGTAGTGTTCTTCCTCAGTCACCTGCAGTAACAGAGTTGACATTTTATTAATTAATGGCGACTGGGTTTAGTGTAACCCGAGGTATATCAGTGTCTCGGCCAAATTTCTGAGGAACGTAGGAAAGCACACAGTGTTCCACAGATACAGTATCTAACACCTAACATATACTCTTACAGCGACACACCCTCAACGCTTCGTGTATAATTCAAAGCTTCCTCGTTTTTAAAAATCGTCTTATTTAAATCCGTGCTTCATGACCGGTGTTTAAGACTTAAGTGTGGCTGTTTGTCCTGAACTCCGTGTATGATTTAAGGACGTACCCACCTTCTTGGCGCTGATCCCAGAACACCCTTTAAAATTTTTATGGTGGGAACTCTGCAACGTGCACACACACTCCGCTACAGAGATATACACATAGAGGGGCAGAGTTTGAAAGCGAACCCCACTGATGCTTACACATACTCTATTATATACGATTGAATGATGTACAGTATGTACTCACTCATGTAACCTCTGACTTATACAGTCGCACTTGTACATAGAGTAATGTGCGTGAATATTCCTAGTTCTCACCGAGACACACTGAGGAAGTCTTACACATGAATGTGTAACAAGCCGTATCAAGCTACTACCGGCAGATCGCTAGTGTCAGGTAGCATGTTGGTGAGGTCATCTACTCGTCTGCTGTTCTGTAGTAATTGAAAATTGGAAAAAATTGCATGTACTTGGATTCATGCTTTGATTTAACTCTTACACATCAACTATTATAAAAATAAAAAAAAAAGCAATAGGCATCTGGTATTGAAAATATTAAAAACTGTATTGAAACAGGCCTTAAGGATCAAAATAATATTCAATTTAATTCGATTTTATTTGTGTAGCGCTTTTAACAATTGTCATTGTCACAAACCAGCTTTTTCACAATCAAAAGGAAAATTATGGAAATTTGTATGAAATGTGAATGTTTATGAATCAAAATTATTATAGATAGTCCCTGATGAGCAAGGTGGCAAAAAAAAGCTCTGTATTTAATAATAATATGATACAATATGTTGTGCAAGCCACTAAAACCTACTTGAGCAATATCGCACAAGAGTGTGTGTGCTGGTTGCCCTCGTGCCACGGATGCATCATAGCTGTGATGATATCCAGCCAACAGCGAGACCTCGAGTGCGATATTGCTTTTATACAACAGTTTGACAAAAATCATTTAGTATCAATTAATCAATCAATTAATCAATTACCATTATTGTCATTATTATTAATAACAGAGTGTACTGTATATAACAAGATATAATTAGGGCATCATGTTTCCCATCATGTAATAAAGTGCAGCCCAACCATAGTGCAGTAGTACAGTAGCTATAACGGCTATGTGAAAAGGATATAAGGAGTTGGAGAGAGGGGGCACGAACCAAAAAAATATTTAAAAAATTTGTGTCTATTGTGTGTGGTGCTTCAATTCAAAGTCCAGGTCACAGTTATTGTAATAGTGATGTGTGATATAACTTGACAACAACAAACTGGACTCCATATTAACTTAACGACATCAACTGTTATACTGAACTTCCAGCTTCCTAACACACAGTGTGACCCCCAAAAAAAAAACTCCTTGAGATGGCAATAGGAAGAAACCTTGAGAGGAACCAGGCTCAACCCACCCTCTTGGTTGATAAATGGATGACTTTCTTTTCCCTGAGTCTATTATTGTTGAGCTACACGGTAATCCAGACCACTCCGTCATCTGAACCTGTCTGACTCGACCTGGTGTCCCGCTTCTGGTTGAAGATCTCGTCACATGGATGCCTCATGTGGTCTGTCTGGGATGCATGTGGTCACTGGGAACCATTCCACTTTACCATGAAGACGTTCCTGGCCTTGGCTGATGCAGACAGCTGTTCTCTGAGGACTCGTGACTAGTTCAGGACTGGAATTTCCTACAAGTCTACCTGTGCCTCCAATAACAAACTGGACTCCTTATCAACTTAGAGACGTCAACTGTCATATTGAACTTCCAGTCGCCTAACAAGCAGTATGACTGCAGATCAATCCCTGCTGTCTGTTATCACCCAAGTGAGGATGGGTTCCCTGTTTAGTCCGGTTCCTCTCAAGGTTTCTTCCTGTTGCCATCTCAGGGAGTTTTTCCTTGCCACTGTCGCTGTCGAACTTGACTTGCGCATCAAGGACTATCTAATCATTTTGATTCATACACATTCACATTCCATACAAACTTCCATAATTTCTTTCGATTGTGCAAAGCTGCTTTGCGACAGTGACAATTGTTAAAAGCGCTACACAAATAAAATGTAATGTAATTGAATTAATATGTTAGGAAAGATGGGGGCAGGGGCAGAGAGAAGGGTAGCTAATCTACCCCTGTTGGAAAAAGGCTGTGGGATAGTCTGGTGGTTCTGGCGGTTATGGACCTGTACTTTCTACCTGAGCGCAGTAAATGGACCAAGGTGATGCTGCGTGCTTGACGAAGGCAGCGTTTGGTAATGACTGGGAGACTAGTCTCGATGATTAGAGACTAGTCTTACTGCAGCTGGAAAACCACACCAAGAGTCCATATGCCAGCACACTCTCTAAAGCACAACGGTAAAAAGTTCACAAAAAGTTGCGGAGAAAGATTGTCTCTTCTCAGTTTCCTCAGGAATAAGAAGCGCTGCTGGGCCTTTCCTATGGTGATATTATTGGTGATATAAACTTTACTCTGAAACAGAATTATGGTGCAGTTATATGTACCTTAAATTAAAAAAATTAATAAAGGTACACTACATCCACTCCTCCAGGTGAAAGATACATAATAAAGGTTAAGATAAAGGAGTACCCTTAGCAGTACCTTTGAAAATGATTGAAAAGTTTAGCTTTAATACTATGTGTAGTGTTACAGTAAGTGATGTCTCTCCAGTACATCTGCTGTAAAACATTTAAGCGTTTGCTCCTCTCCAGGTCACCTTGTGGCCAAAGAAGCGTTCTTGTCAGGGGTCATAATTCTACCTCCGGACCCTACAGTGCTTATTAAACCCATGACCACCGGTGTCATCGATCAATTGACCGCGCTATTCTGTTTGGCCTTGAGCTGATAGAGACGATCATGCTGGGGTACCAATGCTTCTTTTTTCTTCCTCTCAATTGTTCCGCTGACGGTGCAAATGCTCCGATTGGCTGGGTTTTTGGTTGAGGTCATTGTAAAAGAAGAAAGGAGCAATTGCGTGGGGATTTTAGGAGATAGCAACTGGCCAAAAATGTATGAGGGTCATTCAAGCTAAACTGGGACTTGTGATGAAATGTCTTGTGAATGAAGGCAATAAAACCAATTGACGTTTACAGAAGACTTTAAGCACAGTTCAAGCTGCAGTAAGAAATTTAAATGGTGCAAATGTTTTAAAGAAGACCGTATGTCCATGGCTCAGAGCCCTCGGCGGTTGTTCCTGAGAGCGTTCGGTGAGTGGAACGCATGGTCCTTGAAAATTGACAGGATCAAAGCCATTGACACCAGCTAGTGGAAGAGATGCGTCTTTTACAACGCTAAAAAACGGCCCAGCACCCACATACTTCTCCAGCACTGCTCTCAGAGATGGAGGACGACATTCATCCAGACTCTCTTCTGTTCTAGCACCTACTGTAGATGGTGGAATGAATTTCCTCTAGACATCCGTACAGCTGAGTCTGTAAAAACCAGCGTTTTACACGTGAAGCAGACAGTCCGATCATGGCTCAGGTGTACTGAGAAAACCTTATACCTTAATCTTATCCTAGCTCTAGTACAACCCTGGGATAAGTGCATTAGAGTAGCAGGAGATTATATAGGGATTGATTTCACTAATTTTACTAATTAGTTCCGACTGAGGTTTTCCACAACTGATGATAATAGATGATAACAGCACTTGGATGTTTGGCTATATTTAGTAGTCCGTATTCCAGGTGTTCATTAATTACACATTACTTATGACTGGTTTTGAAAACCCACATTCAGATCCAGTCACAAAAGCACTTTAAGCAAGAAAATCATGATAACTGATAACTTCACTATCTTAAGAAAAAAAACTTTGAAAAACGCATTGTTTTTAAGTTTTATTTAAAACTTCTAACCTAACTAACATTCACATAGAATTGAACACATTGAAGAATTCAGATTTAGAAGCAATTTAACCTTTACACTGGTTAGATCAAGTCTAATCCTGTATCAGTGGACCATAATTCAAGCTACGGGCTAAAGCTAATGTCCTCTTTTTTTGCATGGTCTGTACTTTAGCACTTTCATCAACAGCACTATTTCAGTGAATCTCATGGCTGACCAGCAGATGGACGAGGAGTCCAAAGTGACCACAGCTGTGATTTTAGCTGAGTGTACACAAGCTCACATGTGCTTAATACATTATTTATTTTTTGGCTGGACAGAAGAGTGGCATTTACTGCATCCACAGTTCATCATTCACTAATGATTCGACTCCATATGAACCGTCCCTGATTAAAAAAAACTCCCAGTTGGACAGGATTTTTAGGAGTGGCGAAATTTATGATCAGGCCGGGGGACAGGAAGGTTGGTGAGGTTTCCAGGAAATAAAATCAGCTGGAAGCTCTTACATTTCTTAAGAACTGATCGGATGCTGTTGGACGTTGCTGAGAAGATTCAGAAAAGCAGAGAAATGTTAGAATGTAAAAGATTTCATGATTCACGGTAAGTTTGTGCAGTGTTTGGGGATTCAGCTCGGGGTGGGGAATGAGATCGCCCTTTGCTAAGCATTGTGTTGCCCTTCAGGCCGCCTTTGGTCAGTAAATTACCCATAAAGAAGCAGGTTGGCAGACAGTTTCACAGGCTATACATTTCCTTTATTACTCCAGTCCACATACAGACACTGAAGTTATCAACTAGGAGCGAAGAAAAGACAGGCAAGGGCATTTCCAAAACACACTTAGATTGCAAGAATGCAGATGTATTTCATACTAAGACGCTGCATGTGTCGCGTACAGATGTTTATTACAAGTAAGGTCATAAACATAATGTTCAAAGCAGCATATAAATTATATGAGTTCAATTATGAGATAAGACTTTCTCTGTGTGATATAAATATCTTCTAATACTGACCCTTTAGTCTAATACTGGCATTGTAACTAAGTTTCAGTAATCTGATTTGTAATATTATAATCTGATTATAATAGGCAGGATATAATGATATCAGTACTGGGTACTTCTATGGGTATCATCACGTACGTGGGGTTGTAGCAGGTGAGGCATAAGTGCGGAGAGGTTAAGACTTGATGTTTTAATAAAAATAAACAAACAAACACTAAACAAGACCAAACTAAACATGAAGCTTTGGACCAATGGAACTAGAACAAAACATGAAGCATGGCAAGGCAGCGTGACAAAACAGAAAAGAAAACAGCAGTAAAAAAAAAACTAAACTCAAGAAGCGACTATTTATATTCAAACTAATTAGCAACCTCAGTTCAGGTGAGAGGTTCCATCACCTGACCGAGGTGCACTCTGGGAAATGAAGTTCAAAACCAAAAGTCTTTGGGGCAAGGCGTCCTCTAGGGGTTATCCCTGACAGGTAAACAGGGCACTTCTATGGTCTTAGCTTAACTTTGAGGCATTGAATAGCCAAGAAAATAGCTGCTGGATGGATGGTCTTACATTTGCGTCTAGAATACTCTGGTATACAGAGGAGATCATGGTCGACGCAATGACTACAAGGTGCCCAAGTCATGTGACTGAAAACACGGCCAAATCATTACCCCTCCACCACCATGCTTTTTTCAGGTTGTTTCACCTGAGATGCTGTCTGGTTTTTCATCTGAAATGGAGCTGGGTTTTATAAGGCTAAACAACTCCATAGAAGAGGTTTATTCTGGCAGCCCTCCAAGCGAACCGTACTTGTTCAGTCTTCTTCTAATTGTGCTGTCACAGACTTTACCATTCTCAGTGAGGCCTATAGAGTCTGAGATGTAGCTCTTGGGGATGTGAGTGAATGTGCTGGGACGCCCACTCCTGGGAAGATTGGCCACTGTCTTGAATGCTCTCCACTTGTGAATTATCATTCTCAGTATTGAACTCCAAATTGTTTGGAAGTGGTTTTATAACCCTTTCCAGATTGATGTGCAGCAACACTTGCTTCTCTAAGACCGCTGCTTATGTCTTTCCCTCTTGGCATTGTGAATGCTGCAGACCAGGTCTGAACACCTGCTGATGATCAGTTTCTCAAGGGTTGATAATTAGCAGCACCTGGCTGCAGCTTACTCTTTTAGATTTTGTGGAAGCAGTAATGGGGTACCTTTTTTTTTTTTTGTAAAAAAAAAAATTTTTTTTTCATTTATTCTTCATTCTTGTTGAACAAATAACTGCACTATGAACAAACTTGAATGTTATTGTTCATCAGAGGTTTTATTCGCCTAATCCTTGGACCTGCTATGATCAGATGATTCTTATTATGTTTCTATATAAATATTTTATTTATTTATTTATTTTTTTTTACATTTTTCAACATGACTTGTTTTATTAATGCATGAACAGTCACATCCATAAGTACCGAAACAGCCAATTCAACTGTTTTTGTTATACACTAAAGACCTTTAGGATTGAGCTGTAAAGACAAATATGAGATTATAGATCAATCTTTCAGCTTTAATATTATGATATTTACATGTAGACTTGTTAAAATTAAAACATGATACTTTATGTTTTGAAATGAAAACATTTAATTGGGACAAAAAAACAGAGAATGATGTTTTTCGCACACTGGTGACCCATCTGAATGTCTAAAAATGGCTATAAAGTGAAATTTGCATAATACATCACCTTCAAGTACAACTCATGTGCTAAAATGACCGGTGTATATTACGTTTATAGCAAATGAATGTTGTTTAACTTGTGGTGCCTTAATGCTAAGACTGCTTAACAGACAATACACATTACTGTCTCCAGCCTGTACGTTCTTGCTCGGTCCTTCAGCATCTGATCCAGCCGTGTCTGTGTGTTGCTTTTCTGTGTTTGCAGTTAGTGGCCGCCATCATCTTCATCAGCCTGGGTGTTATCTCCTGCTTCTTCTGTGCCATCGTGGACGGCATCATCGCCGCCGAGTATATTGTAAGCAGCACATGAGAATTTAGTGTTGGTACATCAGACATCGTATACACACATTCCTACACACACAGACGTACAGTATATATACAGCACATGTATAAATCACATCCTTATCTTTCGTCATACAATTTCTTCCACGGTTCCAGTTCTGGCTGTCAGCTTTGGTAATAAAAGTTTGTGGATATAATCAAACAGCAGCCCTGTTTCATTTGGCCGGGTGACCGTGGCTCAGTGCTCACATCACACAGCTCCACCTCACCGCAGTCCGGTCACTGAACCTTATAGGACAGGTTTCTGACCTTAATTTAAAAATATTGATTCGTGTTAAATTGATGCAACATTAGCACATAAATCAACCAAAGAAAGGTCACGTAACACTACGGTGTTTATTTGGTGGATTCTGTAGAATAGCATTTTCAGGTTATATACATCTTAATGACTGTCTGTTATAATATACTACCTAAAAATATGCACCGGACACACTGTTACCTCACGGGGTTTAGGCTGTCTGTGGCCCATAAAGAACAAATCAATTCAATTATATTTAATGGACGTTGTCACGTGGCATGGTGGCGTAGTGGTTAGAAATGTCTCTTTGCACCTCCAGGTTCCAGGTTTGATTCCTGCCTCGGGTGTGTTTTCTCCAGGTACTCCAGTTTCCTCCCATAGTCCCCACTACAAAGACATGCAGATTAGGCCAATTGGCGTTCCCAAATCGCCCTGCTATGGACTGGCATCCTCTCTAGCGTGTATCCCGCCTCATACACCTGGGCAGAGGTGGAAAGAGTAATAAAATTTTGTACTTAAGTAAAAGTACTGTTACTTTAGTGAACTTTTACTGAAGT
>JAQMYG010000010.1:15811437-15826954 GCA_030014215.1 Clariallabes teugelsi
TATACATACACACAGTGAAAAACTGCAAATTTTGAGAACAACTGACAGCATCCAGGCCAAGCATTCGTAAGACATGACTGCCTCCTAGTGGAGGCACAAAAAAAGTCATAATTCTGCAGTCAAAGTGGATATTGTGTTTTTGTACCTTTTTTTTTTTGCAATAGTAAGTAACAGAGAGGATGCTTTTTATAAATTCCTACAACTGTTGTGTGGGAAGATCAGGGCTGAGCTCAACACTGAGTTAGCATAAGCATGCTTGCTAACATTGTGCACAAGTTACAGCCTTGACCAAAAGTTTTCAGAATTAATGAAAAGTAATATTTATGTAAAAGTCTGCTCCTTCAATGTTTTTAGATCTTTCTGTCAGATGTTACTGTTGTATATTAAAGTATAATTTCAAGCATTTCATAAGTGTGAAAGGATTTTATTGACAATTACATTAAGGTTATGTAGAGAGCCAATATCTGCAGTGTTGACTCTTCATTTTCAAGACCGCTACAATTCACCCTGGCATCTGGTGTTAAAACCTGCGCCAAATCAAATACGTGTGTCCAGTTATCTGTTATAGCGACCCCTAATGGTAGCTCACCTTATTAAGCAGTCCATCTTCTTTAAAGGGAACTCCTCCCACTGTCAGGTTGAGCTCGTGTATACCTTTCTTCAGAGTAAAGAGATCTCCGTTCACTGCGATCTTCATCACTGCCTCCCTGTCGATCTTTATCACCAGGCTCCGCCCCTGCTCCTCTACGGAGATCTGGCAGCCAGTTGTAGAGAGCCAAATCGAATAAAGCAAGGTTAAGTAAGCATCTAAGTGTTGTGAGTTCGATGTGTGAAATGGTTTCGTATAAATCACGGTGTATCTAGTTACCGTTGATGATGTACGTTTCTCAGAGAATTAATTATTTTACTGAAGAAAAATATTGCTAGCGCTGAGCTTAGCATACACACCCATAGATAGATTTTACTCCTTAATATACTTGATGTAGACATCATGGTTTATTCATTAAATTCAGGAGGAGCCCCGCGGGTGTTTGCTCACCTTGTGCCACTGTCCGTCGTTTACCAAAGGGCCGCTGCTGGTCACCCGGCTCACGGCGCCGTATTTCAGCTGCAGCTCCAGTTTCCCGTGGTGGATCGCCAGAACAATCCAGGAGCTGTTTAAGTGACCACCGGCGAAGAAGACAACGCCTTCATCGTCGTATGTCCTCAGGTCAAACTCTGCTGTGAAGCTGAATAGGAGTAGAGTGTGAATACGAAATAAGTAGACAAGATAATAATAATAATAATAATAGATCAAAGGGGAAAATTACAGACAATTTTTCAATTTAATTTAACCGCTCAAAAGTTTGATCACTTTCTTACTCCATGGTCGTTCCTGATTTTAGAAAAAACAATGATAAATAATCTCCTTTAAAACAGAGATTTTTTTTGCTATTTCTGCTCTGTTAAGCTTCATAACGGCTCTAATCTGAGGTTCTGTTTGAGGTTAGTTGGTGATTTCTGAGGCTGGTGACTCTAAATGATCTTCTCCTCTGCAGCAGAGGTCAGTTTTGGTCTTGTTTTTCTGTGAAGATCTTCATGAGAGACAGTTTCATCATGGTGCTCGATAGGTTTTGCAAATGTACTTGGCACAGTACTGTTCTTGCAAGAACTGTTCCGGATCAGCTGACCTCCATGTCTTAAAATAACAACTGATCGTTGTTGTTGTTACATAATTACCTAATTCCATGTTTTATTTAATAGTTTTGAAATCCCCAGTATTGTTGTAGAATATAGAAAATAAATCAAAACTAAGAAATTTTGCGAACCTTTTGAGTGGAAAAGTCGCAATTTTAATTTTCAATATTGATTTTTTTTTTTTCAGTTAGCAATAGTTGTGATGCTCTCATGTGAGCTTTATCTCAGAGTCAACCACAAGCGAAAACAACTGATACTTCACAGCACTGGTCCCCAAACAACAATTCGCGACACAGGTGGGTCGCAAGAGATTTTATTTGGTTTGACAAATTTGTCGCCATTTACGGCTGCAGTTCACTTTTCATTCACACAAGCAAGGGAGCTGGTTATTTTCTACCTCTGACAATTTCTGTCATAATTCCACTTGCAGAAGAGAGAATAAAAACATTAAGATAGTCTGAGCTGTCTGCCTATAAAGGCACTTATTTGGTATCACTTGTAAAGTCTAGTTTTATCACTGACTTTTAAAATGAACACGTTTTCAATAACGTGCATATGAAGCTGTAATTCATCATATTCTCTTCAATTAAGTTTAATGTTATTTGTTATATCTAGCGCTTAATAATTTTAATTGTCGCAAAGCAGCTTTACATTTTTAAAAAGTCTTGTAAGGATGGGAATCACAAGGTTTTATCACGATAACTGATACGATTTTATCACAATATTTCGGTGCAGATTCAATTAAAATTGCAGTTCCCGATTCGATATTACATTTTCCTCTGATTTTGTTGCAATTTGAACCTTTACAAAAAAGAGCTAAACTATTAATTAAATGTAGCCCGTTCCTTATAAAATTAGTTCTCTCATATTAAAACAAGTAAAAGTAAAACGCCACACAAATTAAATCGACCTCCCACCCCAATAATAATGTACAGTAAAGTGTGTTTTTTTTTTTTACAAACTTTGTTATACATGTTTATTTTAAACATGTATAACAAAGTTTGTACAATAATAATTATTATCCTGCATGAAAATATCTATAGGCATCAGTAATATGCAGAAAAGATATGCATATACAGTATGCAGCATATTATGTAAAAGAAAAAAGCTTCTGGGTTTAGCATGCATGAAAAGTGCGACCAAGTTCTCAGATGGACTCTGGGAGGTTCTGCAGGATGTTTCAGTAAAATTAAGCAGCTAATGTCATTATAAAACTGCACAAATTGTACCCGAGACTATATTTTAAGCAAAAGGTCATCACACCTATTATTGATTAATATTATACAGTAATTAACATAATTAATTAACAGTAATTAATATACATTAATTACTGTTTCCTGCTTTTTATCGTAGTTTCTTTGAACGTAGAAACATTTTTTGAAGATATCCTTGCTCTACGGCGGTTACTTTAAAGTATTTTACTCAGTACTGTAAATGACGATGGTGGGCCAGGCTAAGCTACGATGTTGGGTACTTTAGGTGCACAATACAGTCGGACCTTGGATTGCGAACATAATTCATTCCGGAAACATGTTTGTAATCCAACGCACTCGTATATCGAAGCGAATTTCCACATAAGAAATAATGGAAACTCGGGTGATTCAAACCCAAAAATATTCATATAAAAATAATTGATACAAAATATAAAATTTAAATAAAAAATTAACCTGCACTTTACCTTTGAAAAGAATTGTTGCTGGTGTGAGACAAGAGGAGGACACACACACACACACACACACACACACACACACACTCTCTAACGGGATCACTGCTCTCTGACAGTGTCTCTGGAATTTTTTTCTTTTTGCGTGACTTTACCGGGGAACCTCTCTAATGAAACTTGCTTTTTCGTAAATAGGACGTCGTTTTATTGTTAAACAGCTTTGCTACAGCCTTTTTAACATTTTTCTTCACGGGGGCCGTTGTTGCAGTACAGTTACTAAAGAACAGTCTCTACACTTGGGCACAAAATGTAAGAATTAAAAAAAATGTTACACAATGTTACGGTGAACAGTACACCGATGTTGAATATACGAGTGACGCACGCGCACTGAGACTGAGCATGGGAGACGATTACCCACAATCCCTCAGCGTGCGAGAGAGAAGAACCGTTGGCTCAGTTGTGATCACGTGACGCTCAGATAAAGCGTGTACCTATTACTCGTATTTCAAGACCTTGCTCGTTTATCGAGGTTAATTTTATTTATTACAAATTTTTGCTTGTCTTGCAAAACGCTCGCAGCTCAAGGTTTTACTGTATTATATTTTTAATTTATAATCGGGATGTAACATCCAATCCTAAGTCAATGAGCATGTGCACATATCGCTCTGTTCGTACTGGTTGCATCTTTATTTTGTGACCTGGTTTATTTTAAAGCGCCTGACATGCCAGGTTTAATAAAACAATTTGTCTTCTCACAAGACAACAATACACGTGCTGTTCTCACCCAGTCTGAACGAGGCGTCTGAATCGTAGCTTGACCACAGGAACGCCGCTGAACATCCGGCCCAGGTACAGAGAGCGAGCGTTCCTCTTCATGTTCAGCTCCAGACAAGGCTCGATTCTCTAAATAGTGTGCACGTATAAAATGTCAAAAAATAAAATAATAAAGCTGTTCAATTAATAAGATATAAACTAGAAAAGTCCATTAAGTTCCCCCCCCCCCTCAGTGGATCAGTTGCACCATTTATTATACAGGTGTTGTAACGTATAATGTAAACATCGTATGGACGATAGATGAATAGGTTTGATTCATTACCTCACAGCTTCTCAGGTCACGCCCGAGCTTCGTCCCCAGTCTGCCGTCGCAGTAGCAGCGGAAACTCCCGGGTGTGTTGACACACTGCTCCTCACACACAGGCGATTCGCATTCGTCCACGTCTAGCAAAAGAAGACAGAATAAGTCTCCTCTCTCCAGACATCAACAAATAGCCACAAGTGTGTGTACAAGAAAAACAACAATGTCTGATGTCTTCTTTATAGGATTACTAGAAAGTAATATTGTATCCAAAATCGTAATAAAAAGACGACAAAGATCCCAGAATGCTGATATAGTTTAAACTGAAATGCCAACTTTTTTTTTTTAATCAAATGGTGGAAAAAGTAAACCTTCTAATCATTTTGGGGGAAAAAAACACCTACACATGATCCTAATTCTGATCTAAACAGATTGCTGGAAATGACGCACCATGACAGAGTGGTGAAAAGATTAAGACTGATCGGTTACGGTATGTTCTTTCAGACCAGTGCCAGAAAAAAAAACCTAATCACTAGTCATTACAGCGTGTTTCCTGGAAGATATCGCCTTTTGTGTATAACGTGTGGGTTAAGGCTTGGCGTGTCGCGATATCTGATGCTTGGAGCGACTGCTCCGAGACTGTCTGGAGGGATTTTGTTTATATTATCGTTGGATTTTTATCTTTTTTTTGTTTTTGTTTTTTTTTAACGTGCTGTTACACGGAACGTAGGACTACAAGCTGATGGCGATCTGACGCACCGTCACAGGTTTTGGTCTCGTTATTATAGACGTATCCGGCGTCGCAAAGGCACTCGTAGGACCCTATGAGGTTCTTGCACTGCGCTGTGCCACACACATCGGTAACGTCGGTGCACTCGTCGACATCTGGAATAGAAGAAAGAGAAAATACAATCTACAATCATCTACAATCACTGCGTTAGACGAAAAACTATTGATCGGGTTACAGTGATACATAATTTGTAATTAGCACTTTTATACTATAAATTGCACGGATGGATTTAATCAAAGAAAAAAAAAATCTATTTCTGTTTAACATGTTAACTTTTTTTTCTTTTTTTAAGAAAACTAATCAACAACTTATCAACACCTTAACAACATCTGACCAATCACAATTAAAAGTTTATAAATTAAAAAGTAAAGTATCTGATAAGTTTTCATTTTAGTAACAAGAACATGCTTGTAGCTTTCTTTTTCCAGTGTTTGAGCTTACACTCATCTTTCTCGATGTGACTTACCCAGACAGCGGTGGTGCCCAGACAGTCTGTAACCATCGCGACAGGAACAGTGGTAACTCCCCACCGAATTGCTGCACTCATGATCACACTTCCCGTTCTCTTTACTGCATTCATTCACATCTGCCAAGACATGATGGACCGGGTCACAAAAATATGGGCGGGATCAGAACGAACCAATCGGATTTGAATACCGCGCTCTGGGTTGTGGTGCGAAACATCCCTCACATTTTCCTCTCATTTCCACAGTGAAAATGTGTGCGACTGTAACGTTGCAGGCTTTTCCACAACCGAGCTACAGCTCTCCCCTTTTTCACAGAGCTTTTTTATTTATTTATTTTTCCATCTACTTGTCATTCCACACTGGTAGGTGAATGAGTCACGGTGGATCTGTGTGCACTGCAGATAATCTTTTCACCGTCTGTGTTTAGGATGCTGACTCAGAGCTGCGACTACGAACATGCTCACAGGTGAAAAAAAATCTCGCGACAGTGCTGTGCAAAAGTATTTACACCGCTTTGAACCTTTCCTCATGTTGTCACATCGCAACCACGAACATAAATG
This sequence comes from Clariallabes teugelsi, assembly GCA_030014215.1. Taxonomy (NCBI): domain Eukaryota; kingdom Metazoa; phylum Chordata; class Actinopteri; order Siluriformes; family Clariidae; genus Clariallabes; species Clariallabes teugelsi. The sequence continues at coordinate 15,817,670 of JAQMYG010000010.1, forward strand.
TATGTTATTGGGATTTTATGTGACACAAAGAGGCACATTATTGTGAAATGGAAGGAAAATAAATGCTTTAAAAAAAAAAAGAAAAAAAAAAGTGGTGTGCGTTTGTACTCGGTCCCCTTTTAACCAAAAAGTCACCTAATTTATAAAACAGGGTCACACCTGTGTGTCATTTGATCTCAGTATGAATACAGCTGTTCTGTGACCGTCTCAGAGGTTTGGTAGAGAACATTAGTGAACAAACCAGCATCATGAAGGCCGAGGAAAACACCAGATATGCAAAGGTCAGGGATAAAGTTGTGGAGAAGTTTAAAGCAGGTTTAGGATATTTAAAAAAAAAAAAAAAAAAAAAAAAAAAAAATTATTATTATTATTATTATTATTATATATATATATATATATCCAAGCTTTAAGCACGGTTTATTCCATCTTCTGAAAATCAAAAGAGTGTGCCACAAAGACAACCCTACTGTACCAAGACACGCCTGTCCAACTAAACTGACAGGCTGAGCAAAGGAGAGCATTAATCAGAGAAGCAGCCAATGGTAACTCTGGACGAGCTGCAGAGATCCACAGCTCAGGTGGGACAATCTGAACCTGTCCAACTATGGCCTTTATGGAAGAGCAGCAAGAAGAAATCTATTGCTGAAAGAAAACTGACACTGTGCATGGTGGTGGCAGCATCATGTTGTAGACATGCTTTTGTTCAGCAGGGACAGGGAAGCTGGTCAGAGTTGATGAGAAGATGGATGGAGTGAAATACAGGGTGATCTTAAAGAAGGAACGCCTGTTAGAGTCTGGAAAAGACCAGAGACTGGGACAGAGGTTCACCTTCCAGCAGGACAACAATCCTAAACATACAGCCGGAGCTACAATGAAAAATCGTGTTAGAACATACCTTAAAAAAAAACTTGCAGCAAAAGGTAAATCTACACAAGTATTGACTCAAGGCGGCTGAATACAAATTCACGCCACACTTTTCCGATTTTTATTTGTAAAAGAAAAAAACTTTTGCAAAGCATGGTATTTAACAATTACCCAGAAAGTTTACATGTATGACCACCTGAACCCATTAATAAACCCACCAAATCATTGTTATTGATGTCTCCACCGGCAACAAGTCTAATGTTTTCTGTTGCCAAGTGTTATGTCTTAACATATTAATAGCCAGTACGATTATACAGTATATACACTATATGATGGCCAATACTTTGGCCACATAAAGGTCTATTAAAGGTAACGATATCAAGGTCTTCCTCAAACTGATGCAACGAACATGAAAGCAGACATTTGGACAGCAACAGGATGTCTTTGTAATGCTGTAGATTTGCTTTCACTGCAATTGTTCACATATGTTCACATTACAAGCTCAACTCAGATTTTTTTGGTCAGATTGGATTTGCATGTCCTGATGGTCCACAATCTTTACATCATCTTTTATCTGACTCTGAAGCGGACGTGTCTGAAATAGCACGTCTTTGTTCGCGTCATCTGGATTAAAACAAGCTTTAGCGTGTATTCTGATCTGCCCCTTCTCATACAAGTCACATGACCATGTATTGGATAAGGTATCTGATCTACAGTGTAAGCAAATACGAACGTTACTAAGATCCAATCTGAAATAAGATTTGTGTCTCCCCCCGCCCCCCCAAAAAAAAGTTTTCAGGCTGGTAATGTGAACCTGGGTGAGTGCGAGCTCTATGAAGACATGATGGAGTGGACAAACTCCAGTGTCCTTCTCAGAGGACCTGGGATGCGGACCGTCCCCCAGACCTTCTCCTCATCTGACCTGTGTGTCCGATCTCACTCGAGCCCTTGAAGCTTAACGATCACACTGGCTACACTCCAAAAAAAAAAAAAAAGGAAATCTAACGGAAAGCCTCGTCAGCAGAGTGAAGGCTGCGAGGAGAGGAAATAGGGATCGAGTTCATAGTAATTCCCTTGGTCTTGCAAAGAGATGTTCAACAAGCCTGATGGACAGAAAAACCTCAAACATAGTGAACTTCAAACTATATGACCTTTGATCTTAGGGTGATTTTTGATCAATTACAAAATGCCTTAAACTAAAAAGACAAAAAAAAAAAAATCATCTATTTAAAAATAAATTGAAAGAAAAGTCACCGGTTCAAACCCTAGCACTAACAGGGACCGGTTGGGTTCTTAAGGTTAAGGCCCTTAACCTTCATTATTTTATCTAAATAAAATTAGATAAAATAATAAGATAAGCTCCAGAAGGACCAAAACCAAATGATTTGTGACAACAGCTGCATATTTATTCCGTACAGAGGACAAAGGGTCACGGACATCCTGTGTCATCACTGTAGTTAGGTACAGTACGTCCTAGCGCTGATTTAAAGGCACAGTAAATAAAATGAATGAATAAATAAATAAATAAATAAAACAGGAAACTTGCAGAAAATAGTGACAACCTTTCAGAAATACATGGGAACGTTACAGAGTGATTCTCTATTACTGTTTCACTCAGCATTACTCCGCACTCATACCCTTTCACTATGACCTCTGCTTCTGCTTATTTAATTCCTTTTTTTTGGTCGAAAGTAAGCACCATATGGTCATATACTGTAAAAATCATTGATATTTTTTCTTGGGCCATCAGTATTAACGTGCAAACGCATGTGAGTAATCTAGAAACTTTAACTCGCGCAAACTAATCATATGACCAAGTTTGACCCTAGTGGCTTCCCATAACTGAAGCGCCACTACCCGACTGCGTGATAACGGCACGTTTAGCGCGGATTAGTGGCGGGAAGTTCGGATCATTTTAGTGATTCAGTTTTTTGAATCTCGTCCATCAAAACGAACGAATCTATAATTTGTTCTTTTAATCAGAAATAAAATGAACTGTTACAATTTCAATAAAAAGACCCCCAACACAGGGGTTGGGCATTATTATAATAAACAGGAATGAGCAGCTCACCTCTCATATCTTCTGGTCCGAATCCTTCGTACTTTTGTCACGTGACTCTCATAGATGCTATGCAGTGCTTTACATGGGAAACAGAACTGAGAGCGGTTCTTCTCATGAGTTTTCTAGTCCGAATCGTTCGTTCGCTTGAATCATTGCACTGCATAGCGTCTATGAGAGTCATGTGACAAAAGAACGAAGATTTCTGTTTCCTGTACATGACCTACGGAGGTTTTGTGATGCTTTGCGCATGCGTGACCAGTAGAAAATAAACAAATCACTCTCTGAGACCACTCGTTCTTCTGAATCACGTTAAAGACTCGTTCAAAAAAATTAATCCTTCATGGATGACCCATCACTATCACTGGATAAAAAGATGACTGAGGAAACGTCACCATGTGTGCTGAACGGCCAGCTTTGTTATAAAAAGCTTCTAGATGGAAGTTTGGATGCTCGAGCCAGCTTCAAGAGGAACTATTGTAGAAGTGGTGGCTCAGGCAGCTAAGGCTCTAGGCTATCGATTTTGGTATCTGAGGATCCAGGTTCGATCCAGGTGGGTTGCACCAGCTCCATTCAAGACATTTTTATTTCCCTTACTTTTTTGTGATCTTGTCGACGTGAAAAGAGGAAAGTCCTTATCCCCTCCTCTCCACATTCTATTTCTTATGTTCTTAAATAAACAAAACTGTGCAAAAAAACAAACAAAACATAAATAAATAGGGTATGATTGGAAAATACGTTTGAAAGCAGACCAAAAAAACTTAAGGTGCGGGTAGTGGCGCTTCAATTATGAGAAGCAATAATTGAAGTCACATGACCACCCTAATTTAAAATTAGTTAAATCTTAATGTTTGAGTCACTAAAATGATCCAAACTTCCCGTCACTAATCCGTGCTCAACGTGCCGTTATCACACAGTCGGGTAGTGGCGCTTTAATTATTGGAAGCCATAATTGAAGTCACATGACCACCCTAATTTAAAATCGGGTCACATGACAACCCTAGTTTAAAACTTGTTAAATGTTAATGTTTGAGATTTGATAAAACTGCATAATCTGTTTGGTTAAACCAGTTTGTCGTGCATTTCTTTAGTCCGACAAGTAAATCTGAGTATTTTAAAATCATAATTTTACAGACTATTACTGTGATTAACTAGAGTAAACAATTTTAATCGATTAACAGCCCTCATTTTTTCATTATTATTATTATTATTATTATAATAAAGATCATGTCCACTATGATCACTTGCTCACGACCTTGGTGATCGGGAGAAGGAACAAGTAGGGCATCTTAGAGGACAAGAGGAAATATGCACAGTCATGCCAAGTCATGGTGGCAGAAGAGCACACAGCGGGCACCCTCCCAATCCACCTGCATCTTTAAATAGACATGTCAAACTCTCTAAAGGGATTCGATCTCGTACAAGAGCACTAAGACTAATAAAGCCCTTAAAAAAAACTTGTCATTTAAGCCTGAATACTGGTAGTGTATGTACTTGTACAGTATGTGAAGAAGATGACTAATGAGTCTTACCGTTTGCACATTTAGGGCCGGTCCACCCTGTGAAGCAGTGGCACAGGAAGTTGCCCTTTTTGTCTTCGCAGCGCACTGTCCCTGTGTGATGACAAGGATTAGGGGAACACTGGTCTGGAATGTCTGAGAGAAAGAGAGAGAGAGACATAAATAGTTAGATAAAAACCAAATATCCATAGTTCAGTTCTGCAGTTCTTTGTTCTTCACAGCTGCGTATTAGTTTATTGGAGTGCTTAATATCATCTTTCAGTTTCTTTTCACACAGAGCTGTTGTCTCTTACAAAGTGTGTGTGCTGACGCTGCAAAGGGCTCGCACTACTCAATCCACTAAGTCAGACATGTCTGGGCAGAGCTGAGAGAGTGCATGAGAAGCATGAGGTGAAGTTAAAGTTGAAGACAGAGAGAGACAGAGAGAGAGAGAAAGGTGGGGGGGGAGAATAGCAGAGACAGAGCGTGAGAGATAGAGAGAGAGAGAGAGAGAGGGGAACTGCAGAGTCACAGCATCACAGTTACTGACTCAGGGCTCCCGAATCGACCAATAGGAGCAGAGGAATCTAAACCGGCACATTGCTGCCTCCTATTCAGTGCAAGGACAAGCCTCCAGAATGCATCAGTGTTACCAGCTCACGTCACGACACGTCACGCCCTTTCACACACACACACACACACACACACACACACACACACACACACACACACTAACCAGATGCACAACTTTAGGGCACTGAGAGACCCCCCAATATTCTCCCAAACATACAGTACACATTGTACATCATTACTAATACTGGAAATCTGCAGTACAGACACAAACATGCCTCCGTTCCAAGTGTGTGATCTGCTGCAATGCAGCGCTCAAGCCAGACAAATGTTACGAGGCACAAGAGCACTGCGTTCCCAGTAAACTATTTATAAAAGGGAGCGAGCGGACGCGGACGAGAGGTGTGTCGTCCGAAAGACGAGACGTAAACGTGCTCACTCACTGTGGACGCAGGTGACCAGGTCTTCCTTCTTCTTGTCTGCAAATTTTTCCACACATGCTGGAGACACAGAACAAACACTGTTCACGAAGCTTAGGGACAAAAAAGGGGAAGCTTAAACTGTTACACTGTGTATGGTGTATACAGTTGAGGTTTGGACTAATAAAGCGTTTTCGCTCATATTTTCAGAACTTACCCATATACCTGGGGTAGAAATAGTCCTGGGGGAAAAAAAAGAAAAACGGAAAACAAAACATGAGATGTGATTAGACAAGACAAAGTCATGACAACAGACCTATTAAAAATATTTCGTTATGGGATCTTGATACATGCTACATTGATACAGTACATTAAGTTGTGATCTACTAAAGGGGTTTTACGTCATGTTTTATTTGTTCGCTCTAAAAGATAGCTCAGGATGCACGCAAATCCTCTGAAAACCTTTGTGTGACGGATTGCGAACTAGTAATTCAGGAAAACAGGAAGCCGCGATATCGTTTCCAAACTGCATAAGTGATTAAAGCCTTTCGAAATTTTGATTCAATGAAAACCTGTTACGCAATGAATTATGGCATTATAAATACAATCCGTTCCAGATTTCCTGAATGAGTAATCATTCTGAGCATGTATCACTGTCACATTGTAACAACTTCTCCACTTCACTGAAGCTGGAAGATGTGATGCAATTATTTCTGCTCTAAACCCTGCCTTTAATCTCATAGTCCTGTCACAACACGTTGGGTCGGAGTATCTTTTCATCTGTTTCGTTTCGGAAAAGTGTCTCAGGAAATGGATCAAACCATGCTGAACCTGCAATCCACTGCAGTAGCACGAGGTGTGGCCAAACTGCACAACTGACTTCTTTAGAATAATTCTTCTGGGGTGTTTCCCATTCAGGTTTTATCAGCAGGGGGTTCATTAATCACTGCTGAATATCAATCCGGATATCCATGTATATTACAAGAGGTCTTACATACAATAAGTACTTATGTACACTGCTATTACTCTGCCTATATATTTATCCATCTATATCCGTCTGTCTTGCCACATATTCCAGTTATAGATCCGAGAACATTATCCACAGATCTACTCTTCACGGTATGAGTGTAGCACTGACGACAGATAAGGAAGTGCACACTCGTACGCTGCACAATTACCGTGCTTCATTCAGGAGCCGCATGTTGCTGAGTAACCGGGTCAATCGTACAGCTGCTGCAGTCCGAAAGCTGCGGAGGAGCAGAAATCTGCTGAGTCCGCTACAGATTCCACGACTGAACCATGAATAATACACACAGATATCTCCATATAAATATACACGTTCAATGTTATTAAGGATGACTTGCACTCTATTTAACCGTTCATTTAACGTATTTCATACTCAAGTGCTTGGGCCCCTTTATTCTTCCCTCTATGGAAAAAAAAAAAAGCTCAATCGATTATAACCAGTCTTACGATTGTACGTCAAATACACGCTCTCGTGTAACAGGAATCCTAGAAGGAATGCATCCGAGATTCCTGGATTACCCCATCACCGCCTTTTATTTTTAACCGGTCGCTCTGAGCCAACAAGAGACACGCAACACAACACAACACAACATGTGCATTATTTACAGATTACCTAAATGCACACTGCACTCACACAACACAACCAGTCATTTACAACCTAAAGAGAGGGGGGAAAAAGGGTGCACGTACTTTGTACTTAAACCACATGTACAACTTCCTTTCCAGGATGAGAACATTAATAATACTAATATTATTGGCTCCCTGTGCACATAAAACTGGGCTTGTGTTAGGTGCGGGAGAAATATGCACATGAAAAATATTCATGGGGTTTGTTGCAAAAAGGATGAAGACATGCACACACTCCTCATTCCTCGTTCCACATCCCACACACACACACACACACACACACACACAGCAAAGTGCTTTACAGGTTTCTCCCAGCCTTCTTCTTCTTTTGGAAATCTGACCTACTGGCGGGCGGACTTATCTCTAAGATGCATACCTATTGTAGATGTGTCACTCATGCTGCTGCAAATCAATTCTCAAAAGGGCATGAAAGTATGCTGCATAATTTTTTACCAGAAATAAAAAAATTAAATACAAAAATATGCAAAGTACAAAGCACATCTCCATGTTTCAAAGGCATGAATAAATGTCATGCACAGCAGTTCACAGTCTCTAAGAAACGTCATTTAGGATTAAGAAATGATCCATAATGTTATTCCAAATACCAAATTTGCTCGAATCGACTCTGATTCACTCGACGAATCGATTCCTCAAAATGGAATACAGTATAGACAGTATATAAACATTTTCTCGTGAAACAAGAAGTGACAGGTGAATCAAATCCCTGATGCGTCCATAATAAGTTATATAAAATGATTATATATATTTTTAATCCTGAGTCATCATCACAGCGTGTTAAATGATTCATTCGAATCAATGAGTCGACTCATTCAGGAATCGAATCGCTTCCCCACCGACACGGTTAGCAGATTGACACTGATTTATCAGGTTCAGCAGATTCACACCGGTTCCTCAACAGTGATTATTGTGTTACGCTACTATTATCATCACTATGATAAATAATAACAATAAATATTATTATTATTATTAACATTCCATATGTACCGTCTCAGGGTCGTTTTCAAACACTTCCCTCGCCTCCTCTTTGCTGCACCTCTCCTCCACACACTCCCTCTCCAAATGCCCTTGTTTGGTTTCCTCAAAAACCTGGTTCGCTCTCCGGTGTCTCCTTAAAAACTGGTGCGCTTCATCAGGCGACAAGGACACTGAAACACACACACACACACACACACAGTCATAAGTAAGTGTGCACAGTGAGCTGAGAGGTGAAGTTAGCAGCAGAAGCTCTCTGTCCTTCACAGCTCCGGCTGCAGGTTTATAGTCACCACAGTGTTAGCATTAAAGCTCGTGTATAATGCCGCGTTTGTTTACTCACACTCCGAGGAGCTGGCGACCAGCAGCAGGATTAACATGGAGCCCGACAGAAGCTCTCCCGGGGACAGAGACATGGCTCAGAGGCTCAGAGGCTCTGCGGCAGCTTCGGGAAGCTTCTGTGTCAGAGTGACCGTTTTATCCGTTTTTATCCGTAACAGCCAACTCTACATTCGGCTCAGCCAAAATACCAACTGCTCCAATAACAAAGCTTATCAGCCAAACCTCCCCGCTCTGTCCCTCTCCCTCTCTCTGTCTCTGTCTCCTCCACACACACACACACAGGGGCAATCTCTCCCTCTCTCTCTCTGTCGGTCGGTCGGTCGATCGTGAGACTCTGGATTCTGATTGGTGGAAAGTTTGCTGCACGCGCAGTACGCTCCAATGCAGATCTATTTCCTCAGCCAAAGAGCTCGTGAGCGCTGTTCACCTCCGCAGTACACTACCTCTCCCTCTGTCTCTCTCTCTCTCTATCGGTCTGTCTATCTGTCTTTCTCTGTTTGTTTTTCTCTCTGTCTGTCTGTCTCTTTATCTGTCTCTCTTTCTCAGTCAGTCTCTGTCTGTCTCTCTTAGGCTTCCTGTCTTTCTCTATCTGTCTCTCTTTCTCAGTCAGTCTCTCTTAGGTTTTCTGCCTCTCTTTGTCTCTCTGTCAGTCTATCTCATTGTCTGCCTCTCTTTGTCTGTCTCTCTGTCTGTCTCATTGTCTGCCTCTCTTTGTCTGTCTCTGTCTGTCTCATTGTCTGCCTCTCTTTGTCTGTCTCTCTGTCTGTCTCATTGTCTGCCTCTCTTTGTCTGTCTCTCTGTCTTTCTCATTGTCTGCCTCTCTTTGTCTGTCTCTGTCTTTCTCATTGTCTACCTCTCTTTGTCTGTCTCTTTGTCTGTCTCTCTC
>JAQMYG010000010.1:15830009-15845671 GCA_030014215.1 Clariallabes teugelsi
TTTTTCCCCTGCAGCTGTTTCCAGAATATCTGTTTTTCCCCCCTCATTTCTCCACCCCTTATTTTGGATCTAGGTCAGATTGCATGTGCATATGCTAAGGACACAGGAATTACTTGCATAGGAAATATTATATTCATATAGTATAGTCACATTTTTTGCATTTATTCCAAAAACCAAGTGTTTTTTAACTTTTGATTGTGTAGAATAACAGAACACCGTTATAAGACCAAAAACTCCCTTTATTTCTCTATATAATCCCCTGCTACACTAGTACCTGGATACCATTAAGATAGAAAGATTTCTTAGTTTGCCTGAGCCATGACCGGTATGCCTGGTTCACGTCTGAAATGCTGACCTCCCAGGAAAACCTTCAATGGCCCGAAATGGCTTGGAGTGAGGTCAGGACTGTACATAGACTTGGACTTGGAAATAATTCCAGCTGAGTTCCTGTAATGTGCAAGACTCACAAGTTGGTGACGAGTTATCTGTCGATTTTCAAGGATCAGGAGTTCCACTCGCTGATTGTTCACACGAACGACTACAACTTGGCCCGCAATCAGTTTTATGGCTTCATTCACCAGAAATTTCATCACAAGTCCAAGTTCAACTTGTACGCCCCTCGTAAATCATTTAAAACAGCTCTGTTCAAGCTGCAAGACAAAATTACACATTTACATTATTGCATATTGCAGTGGTAGGTTTCTCACCTGCTATGCAGAAGGCCCAGGTTCGATTCCCAGCCAATGCCCAAACCCCAGCCACTGCAAGCCTGGATAAGACTGGGAGGGTTGCGTCAGGAAGGGCATCTGGCATAAAACCTATGCCAAGTTTGTGTGCGGATCGGATGGTCCGCTGTGGCGACCCCTTGCCAGGAGCAGCCGAAAGACCAACAACAACATATTGCATATGTCCCACTATTCTGCCGGACAACATTTCTATATATTTTCATGTTTCTATAATAACAACTTCCAATGGGCCTTTAACTCTTGATATGGCTGGACTGTAATGTCGTAATGTTTGACTTTTAGTCAAGGTCAAAGCTGCAAATTTTCTCATAAATGGAAAAAAAAAGTTCTTAAGATAGAGGCTTTGTGGGTTTTCTCTGTAGCAACACTTGCACATGCATGCGTGTCTTAAAAACATCAAGAGATACAAAAAGGATAGAGGACATGAAGTAAGTGTTGACATGAACTAACCTGTTCCTTGGACATTCCACATTGGATGTTGTTATAAATAGTTTTGTTATTACAAATTCTTTGTTGAATAAACCAGTGGAATTCAGCACTGATAGTGTCTACGAGGATTCCTGCATTACAAAGTCTAGACATTTGACCTTGACCCTGTTTAGATCAATTCCAAAAATGAATTAGTTCTTTTGTTGGCTACAATGATAACACCGTATAGTTGTACAGGAGGAATAAAACACCTGAGAAACATGCTGGTAGTTTTAATAATCGACTTTAGGGTGGTAACTCCGCTTTGTGTCGGGCCGCATCACTCCAACCCTTTGTTGATTGTTTTCGTATAACAGCATGCCCCATTGTGTTTAATTCCTGGCATATACCATGACAGAAGTAGTCACTCTGTGTCGCAGGATGGTGTGCAGATGCTTCCTCATCACCAAGAGTGCAAATAAATCCAGCCAAGTATTGCTTATTTTTTTATTAAAACTACTTGAATTCTTAATTCTTTTTTTATTCAATTGAAAAATCTTTCCATTTTAAAATCCCTCCTAAAAATTTAAACATGGAAAAGTTTTTATCCCATAATAAGCATGTCTTAATTAAAAAAAATAAAAAAAAAACCTACGAGATCAGATCATACTCATAAATCCTAATGAATGCAATCAATTCGAGTACATATCTTCAAACCAATCAAGACTCTCATCCATAGGCTATGTGTTTACAATAAAGTAAATATACAAATAGGAATGGCCATGAAAATGAAAATCCATAACTAAAGGCACCCCATGCCCCTCTCGTACTCACTCAGAACGTTCTATTTACAACACGACACAGAGCGAGTGTAATGACAGCATTACAGACGGTACTATTCGACTAGTGGTGTAAGGCGCTGTCTGGAGGGGTAACTGGGGGACACGAGTGAGAGTTGATGCTGTTGTGCTTGCTGACGGCTTCATCGAAGTCAAGCAGCCGGTTATTCACGCGGATCTCTATGCAGCCATGGTAGTAGGCTGAGACCGGCATGGAGGACAGCGGGAGATCTAGAGAGAGACAAAGACAAAGAGAGAGAGAGAGAGAGAGAGAGAGAGAGAGAGATTATTTAATGATATCCTCCATTTCATTGCTGATGATCTGATTAGTAAAGATCTCATAAGTAAAATCTTCAGTTAATACTTTAAACATGATTAAAACTTCTGAAGGCAGTTGGTTCCACTGGATTTTAGTTAGGGGCATCAGAGTAAAGGGGGTTGAATACTAATGCACGTCACACTTTTCAGATTTTTATTTAAGAAAATTTTTTTTAAGTCAATTTATCATTTTCCTTCCACTTCACGATTATGTGCCAATTCGTGTCGGTCTCCCATGCAGGTTCCCAATAAAATACATTTACGTTTGTGGTTGTAACGTGACAAAATGTGGAAAAGTGCAAGGGGTATAAAAACTTTTGCAAGACACCGTACATGGCCTATGTGATGCTTAGACTATGAATCGTTTTATCTGTTACAAACTTAACAGAAGAAAAAGAAGCAGCATTTTTCTCCAACTTTGTGGTTAGATTAGGCTTCCCATCTTTTCCTATAAATCCCGCCTACTGTGTTATGATTGGTTACAAGAATTCAGTCTCATCTGTGATTGGTTCAATGCATTACTACGATGGGGAGCCATTCAGTGCCTCTTAATCTGCGATAAACCCAGTGGCTGAAAGTACTAAATACAGTAGTACTAAGTGAAGACAGGTGAGAAAGAGTTTTCCGATCAGGAATGTAAGCGAAATTTCCCTCCTGGGAACTCGTCCCATTACCTAATGTTACCCGCATGTGGGGCAGAAATGCGTAGAAAAAATATATTTATTCCAAAAGGAGAGAGAGAAACGAGAAAATTCATATTGATCAGGCCAGACTGATCCGACTGAGGGGTGTACATGATGTGTTTTTATTCCAATTGAGTTATTATTGGTTATTATTATTTTTATTATTAGGAATATTATAGTGCAGGTGGCACAGTGGTTAGCATTGTATCCTTGCACCTCCAGGGTCTGGGTTCGATTCCCACCTCAGGTCTGCGTGTATGGAGTTTGCATTGCCCATAGTGTGCGCGTGTGCGTGTGTGCGTGTGTGTGTGTGTGTGTGTGTGTGTGTGTGTGCGCCCTGCAATGGACTGGCAACCTGTTCAGTGTGTACCCCACCTCAAGCAGGGATAGACTCCAGGCTCCCCATGACTCTGAATGGATGAACGGATTAGATGATGAGTGAGAGTATTATGGTGCATGATGCATGGACACGCACCTACTGGTAACAAAAATGTCTGAAAAAGAATGTGCATCTTACAAGTTAATTTGAAGAATTTATCAAAATAAATAAATAAATAAATCTGCCCCGAGTTGCTGCTGTCCTTTTTTTGTACAGTGAAATGTCAAGGTTACTGTAAGACACAACACTGCACATGTGGTTAATAGAGATTAAAGTTAAACAACATGCTGGAGGATTCCATTAACATTACCATGCCAGCTTTCCCAAGCAGAGCTCTGAAGTTTGTGGGAAACATTTAGTCCCCGGGCTGCAGGAGTCCTTGCACTTGAGCTTTTCCGACATGCAAGTGGAATTCAATTACATTACTCATTTGACCCTGAATTTGCACAAATTTTCCAGTGACTTCAAAAACGTAGGCAGCCAAGACATGTTCGGCTGTCCAAGTTTCGCTCGGAGGCTGGGAGCTGCATGCTACAATAATGGAAAATACAGTACGTGCTTATAGAGAGTTTTTTCCCCCATCACTGCCGGGTCTTGTTTGCCTTGTCATACTTTCAACTCTGTGTTCTGACGATTCACATGCTGACTGAGCAATAACCAAGAGAAAGATACCGTGCATTATTTAAGAACAGAATAATACAGATGTCAGAATAAAACTCTGCAGTAAATACATGATTGTCTTTTACCGCTGGACAGAAAGCAAAATATCGAACGGATTTATGACCCTGAGGGCTCAGGAAGCTGTTCTCTTTTAAAGCGCTTGTCTTTCTGCAGCTCCCATTAATGCTGATGTGCAGAAGCTTCAAGGCGACATACAGTAGGCAGTTCTTTTCTAACAGCATGTGCAGTTAATAAGGGTCGTGATGAATTCCCATGGTAACGCAGGAGTAACGCTCTCCTCACTGACAGTGCTGAACCGGAACCACTCATTCAGCACTTCAGTCTTCAGAATCCTAGTGGAAATACTAATCTTATTTAACATTTTATAGAGTCATGTTCAAAAGTTTGTACACCCTCGGTTAATTATTATTATTATTATTGTTTTTGTGTAAAAACAATCAAAATCATCTGATCGTAGCGGGTCTAAGTGTTAAAAAACAACATCAGACGAACAACATAACTTTTTCCCTCCCGTTCCATTTTTTATTATTATTATTTATTTTTAAGTGGACAATACTACAGTAATTCAATATGTTCATCTTTAACAACAATAACTTGAAATAATCTTTTCCTATTTCCATTTGATCAGCATCCGTTTTGGTTCAATCTTCTTTGCAACGTTGCTACATTTCATTGAGCTCTCCTCAGGTCCACAACATTTCAATCCAATCGGGTTGAGGTCTCTACTTTGACTAGGCCAATTTTTCCGCCTTTCTGTTGTGCTTCCGATCATTACGCTGTTGCGTGACCCGATTTCGATCGAGCTTTAGCTATCTCCTCATGTTTGCCTCTAGAATACGTTAGAATACTGCAAGGTGCCCAGGTCCTGTGGCTGCAAAACAAGCCCGATCATCACCCCTCCACCACCGTGCTTCACACTGGGTATGAGGTGTTTCTGCTGAAATTCTGTTTGGTTTTCACCAAACGTCAAGCTGGAAATTAAGACCAAACAACTTCACCTTTGTCTCATTTGTCCATTATTCACATTTGCTCACAGGCCAGTCTTGTGCTATATATCTACATATCCATATCTACAGTGAAGACTGACCAATCAAACAAGTGGAGACATCAGATCCTGTCCCCGCCTCCTAAGGCGTAGCTCTTCTTTCTCTTCTTCCTCATTGACTTATTTTTTCTTAGCGTTCTACTGGCAGAGAACGCATTTTCAATATTGGTTAATCATACTTATATAATATTCTATTATTTGTGGGGAGCAGAAATCATGATTGAGATTAAAATGTGAATAATTGTGCAGTACTTCGGTTTCGCAGTCCAAAGACATGCAGATTAGGCTAACTGGCGTTCCCAAATAGTGTGTGTGCCCTGCGATGGATTGCCACTCAGTCAAGGTTGTACCCTGCCTTTTGCCCCGAGTCTCCTAGGATAGACTCAAGGCCACCCGAGACCCGTCTATAAACGGGATATAGACGTATATAGACGATGAGTGAGTGAGGTAGTAATTGCGCCGCCCTATAGGATTGTAGGTGAAACTCGTGTTACTTTGCATTAAATCTAATAAAGAGAGAATACACATGGTAGGATACCTGGCACTCCCCCAACATAGGTGAAGACTGGCTGCTGCATGGTGGCATTGAGCTTGGCTAAAGCTTCTCTGAGAGCTTTGGGCTCAGGGTACGACACGTTGGAGTTGTTGGCAGAGATCTGGAGGTCCTGAGCAGACACATGCATCTCCACTTCCAAGGATTCTGGGAAACACAGCATCATCGACTCGAGCTTCACAACAGGGATGTTGTCCAAATACACCTGCAGGTACTGCGAGAGGGAAATAAAAGGCAGGATAATAATCAGAAGAAAAAAAAAAATCAGAACGCATCATCCAAGAATGATGTCGATGCTTAAGTATAGCAGATTTACCGCATCGTTCGTTTCCTGAGGTAACACCGAGACAGAGAGCGGGACGGTGCCGTTGCTGACGAGAGCGAAGAGAACACCCGTGCTACTGGACGGACGGATTTTCATCACCACGTCAACGCTCCACTGACCCCCAACATCTGCAAAGCATATGATGTGATAAACGTTTCTGGAAAGCTTATAAAGAAAGTAACATCAATCACTCAATGGTAATATAAGTTGCATTTTAATTTATAACCACTTTAGATGCACCATCTGAACAAGCTCAAGTCTCGATCCCTGTAGTCAATCTCTGGTCTAATGAGCGGCCTCAAAGGCGTGCTCCCGGAGCTGATCTGGAGTTAAAGACAGTTTTATCTCACACACCGAATGCCTCAGCTACATACGTATGTTTTTCCTCTCAGTGGGTTAAAATTCTTCGCTGGCTTCACATCTGGCATGCATTCTGCCTGTCGCTCCATGCTATAGATTACGTAAATGTTCATCTGCCACTATTTCCTGTATGTACACAGATAATCATCTTTAATCATATCTGATTACACTGATATAACCGCATCACATGATCAAGCATGAGACATCCAACATGTAAACTGTACTGTAAGGGCAAATAAAACGCAAAAGTCTTGCATTGTTAATATTCACATATACACAAATCATGGCCTAGAATTTCTGCATTATGTATTTTTTATTTTTCCGCAAAATGTATTTCCAAAAAAATAAAAACATTTAAAATAATTGAATTTCAATGTGGTCTCAGCCTTTTGGACAACAGGTGCAACTTGGCGGTGGTGGTGGTGGGGTTTGGACCTGTTACATTCAGATCTGTAGTCTAATGCCTTAACCATTAAGCTACATGCGATGCCCCATAAAACATTTAAACAGTGCAAACATTTTAAAGAAAACTGCATATCTGTGAATGATCCAGGCCGAGGAACTTGGTTGTGGCATTGCCACATCCCCCGTACAGTCCAGTCCTCGCTGCAAATCCATATACTATATTTGAGCCATTCATAGAGTTTCTGAGACGCCAGAAATGAAATTAAGACTTTTGCACAGTACTGTACTATAAATGTGTATCATCAGAGCAAAAACCAAAGCTGATATTAAGTCAAATGAGAAACGCACGCATCCAAATATATATATACATACATACATATATATATATATATAAAAAGAAACAACAACAGAAGCCCTAAAACAGAACCTTGTGGTACACCAGCTCTCAAACCTCGTTATCATACATTTTAGCATCTGGGACTCACTGTAGTCGATGTTGAACTGGGCCATTCCAGCACCAGGAAAGTAGGATCCTTTCTCCACATGCACAAAGCAATGCTTGCTTTCTTTCCCCTGAATGTACTGCTTTAGTCCAGAAGCTCCCTGGTTCATCAGGTTCCAGCCACGGATGCAGCCATCTAATCTGGGGTTGATCTAACACACAAACACATACCAGATGTTCAAGAGCTACTTCAGTGGAGGGAAAACAAATGGTGTATGGATCTTAAACAAAGTTTACATAAATAGTTTGTACACGGTTCAAATGTTATTTAAACACTGTAAACATTGCCTAAATGTATTCGATTCCCAGCATGCTTATGTCTGAATAGTTTCCACAATTTTTTATTTTTTTTAAAATACAGTTTAGATGTTATAGTGTAATATGTATATACATGTTTAATGACGCTGGTTCGATTGGGCAAGCCGGCGATGTAAACTTTGGTCTCCAGTTTGTCCATGAATAGGTTGCCGGGGTTATTAATGCTCATCACTGCTTCCTTGCTGATCTTCACACTGATGCTGTTCTCCAGCTCCTCCACTGATATCTGCGCTCAGACAATAAACACACAACAATATACAACATACAGTCGTAACCAAAAATTACAAAAAAAGTCTGCTGCTTCAGTGCTTTTAGATCGTTTAGTCAGATGCTATTATGGCATACTAAAGTATAATTACAAACATTTCATGAGTGTCAAAAGCTTTTATTGACAATTAAGTTTATGCAGAAAGTCAATATTTGCAGTGTTGACCCTTAATTTTCAAGACCTCAGCAATTCGCCCAGGCATGCTGTCAGTCAACATCTGGGCCACATCCTGACTGATGGAAGGCCATTCTTGCATAATCAATGCCTGGAGTTGGTCAGAATTTGTGGGTTTTTCTGTGTCCACCCGCCTCTTAAGAATTAACTACAAGTTCTCAATGGGGGAGCTTCCTAGTCATGGACCCAACATTTCCCTCAGCCACTTTTGGTTCGGTTATCACTTTTGCCTTATGGCAAGGTGCTCCATCATGGTTCTCAGTCAAGGGACTGGGCTCATTGACAATTTTGTCTAAGAACACAGCCATGAATAAAGAACGGACAAAAACATCCTACGAGAACAACTTCTCCCAACCGTCCAAGACCAGTTTGGTGAAGAACAATGCCTTTTCTAGCATGATGGTGTTCCCGCCATGAGGCAAAAATGATAACTAAGCGGCTCTGGGAACAAAACATCATAATATAGGTCCATGGCCAGGAAACTCCCTAGACCGTAATCCCACTGAGAACCATGGCTGTAGATAGAATACTTCATTAATCCCAAAGGGAAAATACAGATGAACTCTTTCCCTGTAGTCTATATTTAAGACCAGTTCTTATAACAAGGAACCACATTTGACCACATTTGTTTCCTGCAAACCATGAACGTTATGAGAATTGCATATTGTTTCAGTTTTATGTTTCACAGTTTCAATTTTGTTTCCTCTGAATCAAATATTTGCACAAGAGCCATTCGAGTGCATAAAGTATAGGAGAAGTTCAGACATCAGACTTCCACATTCTGTTAAACGGTTTACTTTTTATTCCTGACAAGGTCACGTACTTTGGACAAAAGGACAAAATAGGTTTTCAGACACTTTTGGTTTTGTTGTTTCATATACATTCGTGTGTGTATATACACTATAAAATTGATGTATTTCATGTCTTTTGACTTTGTACTAATAAATATTAAAGTATGCTATCATAAGAATAAACAAAGAAACACTAAAGATGAGAGTGAAGTCAAGACTTTCAGCTTTAATTCAAGAGGTGTTGCAAAAGTGTGGAATAAACCATTCAGGAATAACAGCCATTTTTATTCAAGGAAACATTTTGGTGGGCTCATAAATAACGGAACAAATGGCTGACAAGCAGTTGCAAGGCCAGGTGTGTCCTGTTCCCTTATTACTCTACTGACTAATCAAGTAGCTGTTCACTCAAACTCTCAACATGAGGTCCAAAGAGGTGTCTATGCAACTGAAGACGGCCATAATTAAGCTGAAAAAACAAAGTGAACCCACCAATTCAGATTAGACTTTGCCAGGAAACGTTGCCAGGAAACATTGCCAGATTCTTTGGACTGATAGAAAGTGAAAGTAACATGCACCAAAATGATGGGAAGAGAAAAACTATGAAGAAAAAAGAAAAGAATAGCTCATGAGCCAAAGCTTACCACATCATCTGTCAAACATGGGGGAGGCAGTGTTATAGCAAAAACTTGTTTGTCTGGCAGTGGAACCGGGTCACTGGTGTTTATTGATGACCTGACTGCTGATTAAAGTAACAGGATGAATTCTGAGACTCAGATTCAGCCAAATGCCGCAAAAACTGATAGGATGCCGATTCATACTGCAGATGAATAATGAACCAAAACATACAGTGAAAGCTACCCAAGGCAAAGAAATGTGATATTCTTCACTGGCCAAGTCAATCACCTGCTCTCAACCCAATAGAGCATCCTTTTCACTTACTGAAGACAAGACTTTAGGCAGAAAGACCTACAAACAAGCGGCAGCTGCAATAAAGCCCTGGCAAAGCATCACAAGGGAGGAAACTCAGCATTCTGTCATGTCCATGAGTTCCAGACTTCAGGAAGTCATTGACTACAAAGGATTTTCATCCAAGCATTAAAGGCAATCATCATGTTTGTAATTATGTTAGTTTGTTCCGTTATTTATGAGACCCAAAAATGTGCGTGTTTTGCGTGTTACAAATTTGCTGAATGATTAATGCCGCATGTTTGGCCAACCCCTTGAACTAAAGCTTGACTTCACTCACATCTTTGAAAGCCAATGTGGTGGTGTACAGAGAACAAATGTTCCAAAATTTATGGCCCTGAATGCATTCATTCATTCATTTTCTATGCCGATTTGTATTGTATACAGGAAACATTGTAGGCTCCAGGAGGCCTGGAAATCCTAAACATAAGTTTGTAAAAGTGGTATATTGTTTCCCACCTCTTTCCACTTCCTGTGTTCCGATTGGCTAGGAACATGCACTTCCTCAAAGGGTTGAACAGACACTGAACCAGCATGTTCAGAAAAAGGAGTGAATCAGAAGGAAAATTCAGGGATGTCAGAGTGCATGATCTGAGTTGTATTAAAGCTGGAACGTTTTAAGAGCAATAATACATTCGGTTTTTAATATCAAAACCTAAAGTGTGTGAATACTTCCCACCGCTCACTGTAATCAGTCTGTGAAACTACCTGCATATGTTGTATTTGGAGCTTATTGAAGACTCACCACATGCCACTGACCATCGTTGATAGCTTTGCCTCCACTGGTGACCTTAACAGACTGCTGGTTCTTGAACTGAACCTCGATCCGGCCGTTCCTCAGTCCCAGCATGAGCCACCTGCCCGGCATCGATTCAGCGTACAACACCACACCCTCTGGGTCAAACGTCCTGAAGTCAAACTCGGCAGCAAACCTGCTCCTGATGACAAAAATACAGGATTTCAATGTTGGAATTTTCTAAACATGTCTTGGTGAACTTCTGTAGGAAAAAAAAAAAAAAAACGTTCCTCACTTTTTGTCTACTGGAAACTGGAAGCGCAGGTAGATCATAGGCTGGCCTGTGAACTGCTCTCCCAGGTAGAGTATCTCCTCGTACTTGTGGTCGTAGAGCCCGAGACATTCGTGGATTTTCTCGCAGGAGTGGCCGTTCTCTGCCAGCTTCAGCCCGTCACGTCCATCACAGTGACAGGAGTAGCTGCCCTCTGTGTTTACACACACACCATCACATATGTCCTGCTCACACTCGTCCATGTCTGACCACGACACACACACACACACACACACACACACACACACACACACACACACACACACGGTCATAAGTTCAGTTTTTTGTGGGACAAATAAATTGCAAATAAATCAGAATTGAGTAAAGCAGATGCTACCAGAGCTTTAGAAGGATTGATATAAGGAGGCAGTTTTGGCATCTGTATCAGATTTTTAACCCGGTTCGTGCGTATGTCCGGGAGCCTTAAATTAAGGTAAATGAGGTTTAATTTATTTCATATTTTACTTCATTTACATGTCTTTTCTAATTGTTTTGATTGTTTTTTTCCCCCGATTTTCTCCCTAATTTAGTCGTGTCCAATTCCTCCCCGCCACTAGGGGGCTCCCACATTAAGGCTACTCCTACCACTCAGCCGGGAGGGCCGAAGACTAACACGTGTTTCATCCGAACCACGTGACGACAGCCAACCGCATCTTTTCAAACTGCTCACTCACGCACCATTGGGGACGGCGTAACACACGCCTTAATGTGGGATTACTTAATGTGGGATTAATGTGGGAGCACTAAGTACCTCTCATCCCTCTGAGAGAGCTCGGCCAATCAGCTCTCTCTAGACCTCCGGCTGCGAGAGGTTACAGCATCACCCGGATGATAGGGCGAGCACTTTACCACTGCGCCACTCAGAGGCCCTTGATTGTTTTTACATTATTTCCTATAGGAAAATGCGTTTCACAATAAGAACTCGCCTCCAGATTCATATTCATATTCCTAGGTACCGCGATAAACTGCGAATAAGTTGGTAAACTGGGCTACCAGGCCTCTAGAATGATTGATGACTCTTTTTAAGACATTTATCAGCTAGTCATTTTTTTGTAAAACTTGGCGCAACAGCACCCCCACTGGTCAGATACTATAAATGCAGAGAACTAAACAAACGATTCAAGATTCAACGAACTTTATTAACCCCAGAGGGAAACTGGAGGAATGAAGGATGGAGCTGATTTCTTTTAGTTAAATAACTAAATAATTAATTGTTTAAAGGATTTTTTTTTATGTTGAGCCTAATAATTAGCTGTTTAAGTGAATCAGGCTCCATTAGAATTGATGAGCGTTATCAGGTGGCACCCATATCGTTCATTATTTTTGTCCAATTACTGAGGGACAGACTCCCCTGGGGAACTTGGAAATAATTTTGGGAAGACAAGACAAAGACTAGTTTTCAGTAGTAGGTTTTACATTTAATGCTAATTAGCTACATTGTATACATGCGCAGAGATAATGATCTACATTGCACATTGGTTTAGAATTAGCCAAGCCAAATTTTTTTGTCTCTCTATGGTACATGGGTCTCAAGTTAAAATGTGAAACGGTGTGCTATAGCTCCACCATTAGGCCGAGTGAAGTCATGCCCCGTGCTTGTATAGAGGACTAAAGTACAGTCCTGCATCTGTAGCACTTACAGTTTGGTCTGCACAACCTTTCCAGTAATGTTAGGGTCAGCCATCCTGATCAACCAAAATACATTCTTCCTCCATAATAATATTCTAACGATATACAGTGCTGTGAAAAAGTATTTGCCCCTTTCTGATTGTTTTTATGTATTGTTTTTAAATCGTTAGCACATGATCCATGATTCAGATCATCAAACAAATTGTATTATTCTACAAAGATAACTCAAATAAATACAAAATGCAGTTTTTAAAATATACAATAATATACTCTCACTTTGAACCTATGCATTTTTACAGAAAAGGATTCTGTAGGTTTAGAGTATCAGTTAAAAGCAAGGATTTGAATATACATAGGGTGGCCCAAATTACTGTATTTATCTGCAATTTTATTTGTATGAAATATAGCAGAACCTCGACATATGAATGCCCTCGTTTACATTAGCATACGATGCATTTTCACCAAATGCCGGCTAAATTACGCAAACGTCCGGGATCTCAAAGTCATGGAAGGGAGTATACGAATTTTTTTGTGTTTTTTTTTTTCCCCCTCATTTTTGGGTCCCAATAAATTTGGGTCTGCAAGGACGGTAACAAGAAGGAAATGGAGGATTAAGAAAGAAAACATCACTAAAAACGCAGCTGGTGTCAAGAGGAATCATAAATTAAGGTTAAGTGAGATTTAATGTCTATTTATTTCATATTTTGGCGACATGGTGGTTAATTAGTGGTTGGCACTGTCGCCTTGAACCTCCAGGTCCTGGGTTCGATACCCGCGTTGGATCTGTGTGCATGGAGTTTGTATGTTCTCCCCGTGCTTGGTGGGTTTCCTCCGGGTTCTCCGGTTTCCTCCCACAGTCCGCATGTGAGTGTTGACCGGAGGTCCTATCACGGTCGTACAGATGGTTTTAAATTCAATGGTCACCATTGGACTACAGAGGTTCCGAGATGGATGGATGGATGGATGGATGGATGGGATTTTATATTTTACTTCATTTACATGTCTTTTCTAAATGTTTTGATTGTTTCTATATGCAAAATCTATGTTTATAGTTTTAAAAATAAATGAATTTTTGCCTTCGGCGAATGGATTAAGTTTGCATCCCAAGATTCCGCTGTATAAATTATTTTTATTTTGGACCCAATATGGCTTCAAAACAAACAAACAGAAAACCAACCAACTTCTTTTTTTTATCTGAAACCAGCAGTCTAGAGCAATCAGACCAGAACAATCACTGCACTAAAGAAGAAAATCATCCCTGTATTTGCAGTATTTTTAGTACAATCTACAGTATAATTATACAATATTCCACCCTGTATTTGTAGATAATCTTTGTGGTGAGATCGACATTCTTTATCTGGTACTTTGGCCTTGTAGCTCCAGTGCAAAAACAAAAAAAACAAAAAAACACTACGTTTGTATGTCAAGGTGAGCAAAAAGCAAACAGGAAGAGCGTATCCAAAAAAAGAACTGTAAGCGTCTGAACACTCCAGTACTGTTTACATTGAGTGTGTGTTTGTGTTTGAGTTTGAGTGCGACAAAATGACGAACTGATCTCGTACCGTGGCACTGATGGAGCGTCGAGTTGTACAGGTATCCTGTAGGGCACTGGCACGTGTACGAGCCTTGATTGTTGACACACGTGGATTTGTCTTTGCACAAATTGGGGTGAAGCTTGCACTCGTTAATATCTGAAGAGAGAGAGAGAGAATGATTATACGTTGTTCAGATACTTATGACCTCAACGTGCAGTCGTAAACAGGCAGACAGGCAGTGTGATTACTGTAACGCTGAAATGCCAGGCCGAGTGGGGGGTCACTATTGTGCAAGCGTTGTTGCGCAACACTGCTAAAGATCAGCTCTTAAATCGGCCGTGAGAACAACACACACACACACACACACACACACGCAAAAAAAAAAAAAAAAAAAAGACAGCCCATATGAGTGTGTTTGCTTGCACACGGCCTGGGGGGTCTACATTTGCATGCGTGACTGATTGCGATGTTTTCTTTTCCCGCTGCTCCCTCTGCGCGTGTTGTCACACAGCCTGGTCGGAATCGTGTTTTGCTGTTACAGGAAAGATCCCAGCATTCTGGAAACAGCTGTTGAAACTCAGACCCAGCTGGCTGTGAGCTCGGAGTGAGAGAGAAGTCAACTGGATCGGGATCAGGACGGAGCTGGCTCCTCAGATGTGTTTTTAAGGATTCTTGTGGCATTATAAATAATTGAACAGCTCATAGAAGAGTACTGGACTTTGCTTGCGTTTGAAAACACGCTGTTAGTATAAAGGTTTCTGACAGATCTGGAGTTCATAGATCTTCCCTTAATTTACCGTCAGACAACCCGGTTTTCCCAAAAGTACTGTGAAGTTGAGATTATTTTACCAGCGAGAGAGAAAGAGAGAGAGAGAAGGAGGGGGGAGAGATGGACAGAGTTCAATGTGACATTTGCTCTACCATTAGCCAATGACCTTTGTGTTGTTATTCGTTTGGGAATCTCAGCCCTGCTCAAATATACCCTCGCTAGAACACATCTGGATATTAGGTATCATGATAGTATTGCATTATTATTATTTTAGATTTTTTAGTCCCTTTCCAAGGCGGCATAGTGGCGGAATTGTAAGCACTGTCACCTTGTACCTTCAGGGTCCGGGTTTGATTCCCAAATTGCCTGTAGTGTGTGAATGAGTGTGTATTTGTGTGTGCCCTGTGATGGATAAAGGGTGTACCCCGCCTAGTGCCTAAATCTCCAGGGATAGGCTCCAGGCCCCCCGCGACGCTAAATACAGGATAAAGTGGTATAAAATGTTATCGCTCCAGGGTCGAGGGTTCGATTCCCAGCTCAGGGTCTGTGTGCATGGAGTTCACATGATCTCCCCCGTGCTTGGTGGGTTTCCTATTATTATTATTATTATTACTACTACTACTAACAACAACAACATTACTGAAGTTCATTAGTGGCAATTACTATTCATCTTAATTTTAGGTTTTAATGCTATTTGGATCGGGGGGGAGAAAAAAAAAAAAGCAGGCAAGAAACAAAAGTACACTGAAGATCAAGTAAAAAAAAAGGTTTTTTTCCCTTTGAAAATTGACTCAGCTACAGTAAAACCTCGGATTACGAGTAACGCGAGTGTTCCGCAAGACGAGCAAAGATTTTTAATAAATTTTGACTTGAAAAACGAGCAAGTCTTGGTTTACGAGTA
>JAQMYG010000010.1:15857896-15870860 GCA_030014215.1 Clariallabes teugelsi
AAAGATAGATAGACAGTTATATAGATAGACAGACAGATAAAGACAGATAGACAGTTATATAGATAGACAGACAGACAAAGACAAACAGACAGTTATATAGATAGACAGACAGACAGTTATATAGATAGACAGACAGACAGTTATATAGATAGACAGACAGACAGTTATATAGACAGACAGACAAAGACAGAGAGACAGTTATATAGACAGACAGACAAAGATAGATAGACAGTTATATAGACAGACAGACAAAGATAGATAGACAGTTATATAGATAGACAGGCAGACAGACAGACAAACAAAGATAGATAGACAGAGAGACAAAGATAGATATACAGTTATATAGACAGACAGACAGAAAGAGAGATAGATTAGATAGGCAGACAGCTAGATAAATATACAGACAGACAGATAGAAGGACATAAAGACAGACAGACAGACAGATGGATGGACACAACAATACAGATGGGGACAGAGAGAGAGAGAGAGAGAGAGACAGGTAGGACAGTGGACGTGTGTGTGTGTGTGTGTGTGTGTGTACCCTCTGCAGTCTGCGTGAGGCTGTAAACGGATTAAACGCGTCCGCGGGGATTTAGGTTGCGCACGTGCATCCGGTAACAGTGTTGTTAGTAACCCGAGTTCCTGCTCAGACCTGTGACGGACAGAACCGGGCGAAGATAAAAGGCGTTTAAAAACGAGTTTAAATCATGCGCGTGCACTGGTAACGGCCGGTACAGACCAGAGTCTAACGGCTCACACTGCTGCTGATATCGAGTGTATATTCACATTAGGAAACGGCGTAAACAGATTAAACACACACACACACACACACAGAGCAGAGCAGGCTGAGTGTGCAGTAAAGTTGAGGACAGTGTGTGTATGTGTGTGTGTGTGTGTGTGTGTTGGACTCACAGTGGTGCGCTGAGCAGAGCGCCGCCATCAGTAAGAGCAGCAGCAGGAGGCGGCTGATCCCCGAGCCGCTCCGCTCCGCTCTCCGGCCCCACATGTCTCCTCTCGGGACTCCGCTCAGCTCAGGCCTGCGGGAGACGCTCGGTTCCTCCTCCTAGTGTCGTCTTCCGCTGTGTTATTAAGAAGAAGTGCTTGAGGAGGAGACGGAGCGAGTGAGATTCCGCCAGAGCCACTGCGTACATTAGCCTACATGCTACTGACCCCCTGTTTACATTAGCACTGCACCGGGTGGGGGGGCGGTTTAACCCCGGGTTAACCTCATTTTCACAGGGGGAAAAAACACACACACACACACACTCACCCAATACACTCAGGCCAAACATAAACCTTACTCTAGCCTCAGTAACCAAAAACTTTTAAAATAAAGATTCAACTTTTTTTTTTCACCCTCATGGACACCAACCAAATGTCCCCACAAAAGTTCAAAACTATTAGATATTCCTGTCCACATGTGGACGTTTCATAAGTCACATTGTGTTCACACTGCATTATGCTTGCTCATCAGAGACAATCTCCTTATTATCTGGACACAATTCTTCTCACACATACACACTTCCATAAATTTTCTTTTCAAATTTTTTTTTTCATTTTTGTGAAGCTGCTTTGAGACAATGACCCTTGTTAAAAGCGCTATATAAATAAAATTGAATTGAATTATAAAGTAGGCCATACTTCTTGCCATATTCCGCATACAAGACTGGATTTATGTTAACAAACTCAACAAAACCAAATCAAGAACAAGGCAAAAATGACAGCACGGTGGCACAGTGGTTAGCCCTGTCTCTTTACACCTACAGGGGCCGGGTTCGATTCATCCGGGTACCCCGGTTTCCTCCCACAGTCCAAAGACATGCAGGTTAGGCTAATTGGTGTTCCCTAATTGCCCCGTAGTGTGTGTGTGTGTGTGATTCGTGCAGGCCCCCTGCAACCCTTTATACATGATAAAGTGATACAGACGATGAGTGAGTGAGACAAAAACTCCATGCATAGTGGCCACTGTATAAGCCTCTGAAGCCACAGCGTTATGATCTGCGGTTGCTTCAGTTGATCAGGTCTAGGCTCAGGAACATTATGTGGCAAAAAATGAAGTCAGCTGATGACCTGAATGTACTGAATGACCAGGTTATCAAATCTGTGGAGTTGTTTTTGTCTGATCACATGGGCATATTCAAGCTGATTTCATAAGTCAAGACACAGTGGGTGTACAGGTAACAGATCAGATTTGAAATATTTTCTGAATCAGTTGCTGTAATTATATATCTCGGCATAATGAGATTACAATAGAGGTATATTCATTCACATATTGTACTTGTTTTAGAAAAGTGACCGTCACTTAAATGTTGTGAAATGTATGAGGGCTCGGAGGTGTCATGCCTTTTTTTCCCCTAGCACACAGTAAAGTGAATTAAATAGAAAAACGTGTGAACAAATTACAAGTTACATGGGAATGAATTGTACCTTGTGCGCACAAGTTACAGTCTTATCTCATGCTCATGATTTATTCAAACTGTGCAAATGAATTGTATCTCGCTTAATGTAGTAAAGCATTGCCTGAAAATGTACAGTATTCTTTTCCTGTCCATTACATGAAATAAAACACACATTCACGGTTTCGTTTGCTATTGCCTTCATTTTGAGAAAAAAAAAAGCATCTACATTTTCATCATCCATTTCACATCAACCTCTACACATCACAATTTTTGTAAATAATACTCTTTATATATTTATACAAAATACACTGTTCCCCCCGTTTTTTAAGGTATCGCT
Organism: Clariallabes teugelsi; assembly: GCA_030014215.1. Lineage (NCBI taxonomy): Eukaryota > Metazoa > Chordata > Actinopteri > Siluriformes > Clariidae > Clariallabes > Clariallabes teugelsi. The sequence goes on from JAQMYG010000010.1 coordinate 15,860,633, forward strand.
GTGAGAAGCACTGATCCGAAACTAAAATGAATTGTCGACTATAATTTGTTACTGATCAGACATTCGTAAAAAATAACTGATCAGGGAAGTTATTGCATCTTTCATACTTCGGCGTATGGAGATCTTTTGTACTCAAATAATCTCACTCACAAAATGTTATATTGTGATATAAAAATAAATACTGGACCTTTTTGGAAGTGGGTAGCAAAAATTGTCTGGCTTATATTAAAACAATATATTCACACTAAAACATGCACTAATGGATGAACTGTAGGAAAAAGAACTGGGCCATTAGTACATTTCTGTAATACACAAAAGTGTGCTGATTTAAACAACACTCGGTATGTTACATTTATAATTGTTGGGAAGTTGTTTGTTAAAATAAAAGATAATCACTAAGGTAAGAAATATCTTTCTCACACATGCCTTAATTCTCTCACACACACACACACACACACACACACACACACACACACACACACACACAAACATCAGAGGAAAAAAATCTCAGTACAAGATACAGATTACAAATATGTTATTTACAGTACATAAAACACAACAAGAATACAAAATACCACAAATGTCTGGCATTGGCATAGCATAACTGGCAAAAGGGACCTGTTAGAACCAGTTCATTTAAACTGACCAGTTAAATAAAATAAAATAAAAATTATTCACAACATTACAGTTAATCTGAGATTTTCCCTTTTAAATAAAAGTATCAATGTACAAAAAGAACTGGGTTTAAATAAATTTCAGAATAATGACTTTTAGTGTCATGCCACATGCCAGGTCAATACAGAGTTTATACCCAGTTCAGATTTAGTAGATATTTTGAGAACATGGTGTCACAATCCCCTTTTCCCAGGATGCTTTAATCCTTCGGTTGCTGTTATATTTGCTGGGGATTTTAGGAAAAGTCCTCAAAAGGCATATAATTATACTGGATCAAGTCTGGACATGAACACGATGCACAAAAAAAACTTTTTACTATGGCATAAACGGTTGATCTAATACAGGTCTCTTAAGCAATGCCATTATAAGAAAAAAACAAAACAACGGTTACAGTTAACATCTGATTCAGATAGGTCCTTTCAGTCAGCATCCCAATTCAAAGGAATCAAGCACTTACTCATTCTGACTTATTTTTATCAAGCTGTTTGTTACTTTGGCTAAAGCTAATTTGCCAGAGGTAAAATGCTACCATGCATTAATAAACGCTGATGATTTTGTGTTCTTGCAACCTAAAGCTGAAGTCGGTAAATTCTTAACTCTTCTGAGCTGGGATTGGCCACCAAACTCGTATTAACGCATGCACCGATGTGCTTAAAAGTGAAAAGCAGAGGGCTCTCAAACCTGCCGTTTGGTCCTGAAGACTTAGAAAAGCTACAATAAAATTCTCAAGACCTAAAAAAATAATAATAATTAAAAAAAAAGAGTCCCTCAGTGAAAATTTGCCACGAGGCAGAGCTTCATCGTCAACGGGGCGGGTGTGACGATTAAAGTGCACACAGTTCTGTGGAAAGCTGTTGACTGGGTTTGTTCAACATACAAAAAAGAGATAGCTTCGTGCGAGATCCTTTTATTTATTTTTTTAGCTTAAGCTCGCACTCCTTTATCAACTTCCCGTCAATCACGACTCATTGTTCCTGTGATCTACAGGCATTGTCGTGGTATTTGTTGCAGAGAGAAGGGCATTGTGGTAATGGGCGTGGTCAGATTGAGTAGGTGGAGCTCTCTGATTGTTGCCGGATATAACACTGGAAGCTGTTGTCACCAATCGGATGCTCTCTGTACAGACAAAGAAACAAACAAACGAAGCATTAAACTGTTTTCCAGGTATACATGCATATATCGCACTATGAATATAAATCTATCTATCTAGATTACACTTGAGAGAATTATTAGCAACCTTTATGAAAAAGGCAAAAAACATTAACATACAGTCATGTTCAAAAGTTTGTCCCCCCCCTCCCTTTTTAATTCTATGTATTTTTGTGTAAAAACATAATAAAAATCAACTACTCACTGGCTGCCATACTTGGTCTTCCTGAATTTTTCACGCTTGTACTGTGCATGCTGCTGCTCCAGTTTCTGCACGGCTGCGACGATTTGCTTTAGGATCTTGTAGGTCTCCTGTGGGTCGTCTATGACGAAGCTGGAGTACTCTTCCTGTTCCGGCCCGTCATACACAGACTTACTGCCGCAGGCCTCTGAGATAGCGGGACATGACCACAGTTTACTGAAAGCACATTCACCTGAAAGCACACACATCATGTATGATCCAAAGCAATACACACCTTGCATTTTGATGAGCTTGGACATGTAGGTGCTAAAGAGTGAATAAATGCGCTCGGTCTCTCTGTCGCCATCTATGTCGAGCTGAATGTTTGCAGGCAGGCCGCTGCACAAACACAAAGAATTGAGAGAATGACACATCGATACTGACGATAGCATTTCCGTTGCTTTCATTAAAGCCATTAGATGTAAGATTTTCACAATTTATCACGATTTTATAATTATCCTAATTCAATATAAAATTTTTTCCAAATCTGTTGCAATTTTAAGACCATGAACCTTAAATAACCAAAGTTGTCATGACTCGCAAGTTGTATACCGTAGCTTTACTCAACTTCACTAGTGAACTGAACATGAGTGATTAAATGTAGCTCACACCTTATATCAGTTTTCTCACTTAAAAACCAAGCGCAGCATTTAAACAGTAAAACTAACTTCAAATACAAGAGTTAGTTCAAATAAAATTAAACAAAAAGCTATAATTTTACTGAGCAGCATGTTTCTCCGTCATCCACCATAATTATTATTTCTCAACAAACTTAAATAATTCACTCCTATTAACTGAGATGCCAATGTAGGAATAGTTCAGAGTGCACCACCTGTAGGATGTGACCGGTGAATTAGAGTGTTCGTCAGTAGAATAATAAAACAATCTGTAACCATATCAAGGCCACTGCTGAAATTTCCACAGTAATAATAAGAGAGAGTGTTTGACTTACCCGGTGCAGGGTGTGCAGCCTGAAGCAGAGTCGATGGCCTGCTTGCAGCACAGCCAGTGGCCGTTGAGGTAGGCTGAAGGGTGATAAGTGCTCAGGCGTTTGCGGTTACACTGGCTGACTTTAGTTAGGATGTCGATCCAGTCCCGCGCCTCTACACAGTTGTTGGCCTGAATGTATAGCGCTCGCTCCGGTTGGATTACCTGGAACATCTGGAGAGCCAAAAACAAAGAGCAGAAGAAAAAAGATCAGGAAGTGCTGATGTGGACTGAGAAACAATATTTATTCTGTTTTTCTAAAGGCTCCAAAGATTTTATTAACTTATAAAAGATTGTATATCCACAAGACAGGCAAATTAGCAAACGTCCTGGATAACACTGAAATCAGTTAAAGACTCACAATGATCCAGCTTAAACAACTACATGACTTTTGCATTTGTTATAAATTCATATATAATCACTTTTTTAAGGCACACAGTGTGTTTGCGTATATGTGTGTGTGTGTGTGCGCAACATTACATTCTTCATCTTGAAAGACTCCTCCTCTAATCTCTCCACAGCCAGGATGTTCTCAATAGGGATTCTACACAACGCTTCTTCACCTTTACACAAACAACAACAAACACAAAAATTAATAAATAAACAAAATGTAATTACAAATACAATGGAATTAATTTCTTTACAAGTTTAGTATCAGACTTCAGTAGTGACAGCCACCAAACCTATAAGTAACCTTTTCTGCTGTATATGAAAATGATGAATGAAGTACTACAGGTAGTATCAGACTTATGAACGAGTTCGGTTCTGGGAGCACGTTCGTATGTTGGATTTGTTCTTAAGTCCGAAAAAGTGAGTCTTTTACGCCTTTGACACAAATATACAACGTAAATCATACCAATCCACTCGACTAAATCTCTGTCCCCTTTCCCCACACTGCCATCATGTGGCCAAAAACCATTGCATCAAATGTAAGAGTGTTGTCTCTGCACTTTTAAATCATGAGGGGAATCTCTGACTCTATTTTGTCTTAGAGCTGTTTTCCACTGTATTGGACTGTCAACTCTGTTATGTTGAGGATTTTCCGAAATTAGGATTATTCACCACTGCGACAGTTTTACAGGACAGACATTTTCTATCATCGTGCTCCTGGACTGATTCATTGAAACCGGTGAGGCCGACTCATTTCTCCCGCACACACACACAAATACAATATATGGACTTTAGACATTTTATACATTCACTTACACACTGAAAATATTGTATATAATTGTAAATATTGGTATCTGGTGCACTGCAGTGTCTATTTTTTTGTCCAATACACACGCGCTACTTCTGTGATTTGTTCGCATCTACATAGTAGATGTTCGTAGAACCGCAGTCCATTCGGTATCTGCGGAAATTTGTAACTGGAATGTGGAAATGTGTAACTGGAACTGCAAAGTCGGGGACTACCTGTATACACCAGATGAACAAAAGGTGTCTAATATTGTCAGAGTCAGAATAACTTCTTCCTTACCTTTGGTTTTATGGTAAGTGAACTCGTGGTTAGTGAGCCGGAACCATCTCTTCTTAAAGTTCTTCATACCAAATCTTTTTCTTCCCTGCGCTCTTTTGATCATAAATCTACCCATCAACCGAGGTATGGAGGAAAAGAAGAAGAAAGAAAAGAGATAAAGAAGAGCACTCATTAAACTCTGTGTTAAAAAAAAAAACAGTATTACATTTTTTTCCCTTTGCAAGCATTACTTACAGGTCTAGTTTATTCTGTACTGTTATGGTTTTTTAACATGCGTTTAAACCTAAACGATTACTGTTCCCAACACAGATCTTACACTTAAGATAAATAATTGTTCTGATGCTTACTGAATGACTGAAAAGCAATGATGACAAAAATACCACATGTTAAAGTAAATGGCCGTGTGAATTTTCAAGCACACTGAAATGCATACTGCAGGTAAACAGACTCACAGACTTCATTCTAACTAACTTGTAGAACATGTCTGTGCTTGGACCATGCCATGTCCAGCCTCTATGACAACCAAGGGGAGGTGGTGCTATCAAAGAACACTGAGAGGCCACAACCAGAGACGTTATCAAGAGAGGAGACAGTTTACGAGCTGGAATTTAAACGGGGAGTGAAATATGGAAGCCGATCAGCCTGTTGGTACGAGGGACGTTCAAGTCAAACCGGGAGTTTTGATTGGGCAGAATACCAGAGCACAAGTTATGAGAGAGTAAAAACTACATGCACTTATCCCTGTGCTTCACTGCTGCTTGGATACCATTGAGGTAGAAAGTTTTCTCGGTGTGCGGGAGCCATGATCGGACTACCTGCTTCACGTCTGAAACGCTGGCCTCCCAGGAACTTCTTTTATGGCAAAAAAACACAAGGAAATTGCAGTAACTTGCAGAACAGTTTCTGTTATGTCCAAATGATGTTGTGTACAGTTCCCTCAGACACAGTCCTGCAAGTTGGTGACAAGTTCTCCGTTAGTTTTCAAGGAACAGGCGTTCCACTTGCTGAATATTCACAGGAACGACTTAAGTGAGCTCGAGATCGTTATTCACAGACCTTTTGTTTGCGCTGTTCAAATATTTTACTGCAGCTCAGAGTCTCATGTCGACGTACTATGTTTAAAATCTTAATTTATGAAAAATCTCATCACAAGTATCAGTTTGACTTGAATGCCTCTTATATTATTATGAAGCCCTTCATAGCAGTGATGTCATGCTGTAATGATCCCGTGGATATAAATCTTTTCTTAACCAGGCGTTATAAAAATGTTTACAAATATTAAACGGAGACACTGTCTAGACAAAGGTTTACGAAGCAAATGAACCATACAAACCAGAACAGCTAACAAATCTTGCTTTAGGGTGAATCCTAAATGACTTTCTGTCTCCATTATGTTATATCCTAAGTATGGGTCTGGCTGAAGATCCTAGCGAATAAAGATCTGCACAAATTGTTATTATTTAACATTAATACATTTTGTTTTTGTTTTTATTTTTTTTAGCAGTGAAACATCGGTTTTAAACGTGATATAGTGAAGAAATCCCATCAGGTATTTTTGTTTGTTAAAAAACATTGCGGTTGCATTAATTTGGCAACATTATGGATGTTGGGACAACGTTGGTATCAAGGTTTTTTTTTTGATAAAATGACATAAGATCAATGTTGACTGCATGATGATGAGATAATGTTGGGCCACTTTTAATACCAAACTGACAGCTTGGGTAGGACTCGAATCCGGTCACTGCAGTGAGACGACTGCGTGTTTAGAGAGAACATGGTGATGGTGAAAGGAAAAAAAAAGAAAGAAAGAAAAAAAAGCCACCCACTGAGTGTATGTAATCTGTTCTGTGAAACCGGACATGATGCAGTTTAGACAGTTTAGACCGTGTAAGCATCACATTACAGTACAGTAATTTGGGAAACTAATTTCCGAAAGAAAATGAAACACGGGGGTAGCGTTACAACACTAAAAGATACGTGAGACGAGATACGCCTCGTCTGCTGTCCGTCCCAATTTCCAACTCGCGAAATTCTAAACCCTGATAGAAACTTAAGGGACCATGGATGTAATCAGATGTGGTGCGAATGGATGTTTAATGCTCCAAATGAAGGAGTTGTTTTGATATTGTATTTTACAACCTTGTGTTTGAATGGTCCATTCATTAAACAGTAGCAACGTCATTTTTGTCAAAGTCATTTAAAAACACATGTTGGGGTTCGTGCTGGGATACCTCTCCTCTCATGTTTTTGTTGTCGACTTCTCTCATGCATCAACACTTCACTAATCAGACCCAAACTCTGTACTGAGCTTCTGGTCCGAGGAGCTTCCTCCAGTTTAATCATTACTAGAGAGGGGGTTTTACGGTTGTTGAACTACGGTACGTCCCTTTGTTTACTTTTAAACTTGTTTTAATTTGATGAGAGTCCTATCCTATCCACTGTACATGTATGCAGTACTAAAGTCATACTTATGAAAACTATGCTCCCCTTCCCCCGCTGATCCCTTCATCCCTCATCCCCCGCTCTCATCTTCCTTTTGTCCTGGAATTCACACCCATACTTAGGAACACAGACTGGAATTTTCTTGTTCTGCTTAAACACTGTTATATACTTTTATCACTCTGGTCAGATTTGAACGCTGATCTACAATGGAAACATCATGACAAGTTAAATCTTTTCATTTAGTTTCAGAGGAGCCTCTTTTTTTTTGTTCGTGCGAACCGTCTCCTCTTCTGATAACGTCTTTAGCCACAAAACACACAACACAAAAAAAAAAAAAAAAAAAAAAAACAATGGCAGGAGATTTCATCTGCATTTCCTTTTGGCATATTATTAGCTTTGACACTTCCCTGATAATTGTCTATACAATTTACACGTATCAGGGAAGCGGAAAGGGCTGTGAGGGTCAGAGGAGCGGCCAATCGGGTGCAGCTTACCTGCAAGAACCCTTCCCATCAACCCTCTTATTAGTCAGTTTAACGCTCCTGTGCCCAGCAGAGAAATACAAGAAAAAAGACACCTGAATGTGTCTTAAAGGCCAGACAGACGAGTCAGACTCTAGCCTAGAGGGTGAGTTTAGTATTAATACCTCATTTAACACACATGACTCAACTCATCATAGTTAACAAGAACTAAAATTTGGTATGTTAGACAAAAAAAAAAGAGAAAAAAAAAGAAAACCCAGGTTCTGAACTTGACAGGTTAGAGATACATACATGTATCTTTTCCGTCGGCTCTGCTGTTAATATGTTAAGTTCATGCTGCAGGTTTATCACAAGCATTAGATCATATTTGGTTAGTCGTTCACGATGACGATGATGGCGCTGCTGCTGCTTACCCTTCTTTTAACATTATCGGCGTCTCGATGCTCTTCTGGTCCCATCTCCCGGACGAGGAAATCAGATCAAGAAACTACACGAGCACATGACACACGCACGACAGAAAGAAAGGAAACATCAGCATTTAAAACAGGATTGCACTTAGACATATTTATGACAAAAAACACTTTCAAATCATTGTTAGATATTTAGAAAAAGAATCTCTGCTTTTTGTCATTTTCCATGTTTGTATTGTGGCTTAAACAAGCCAATCAGATTTTCCCCTTTTGTGACATCATATAATAAGACACCCCTTCTTAGATTGTATAAAAACAATAAGAAGAATTAATAATATTTGGATACTTTTTACATTTTGTCGACACATTTTGCCACTCCCTCTTTTTCACCACTGGTGCCATTTTTTAAAATATTTACCCGGGTTTGACTATGACTGAGTCTTTGCTATTGAAATCAGGAGTAAACGATACTGAACCAGCCAAGAACTAAAATCCTTTTTAATTTTTTATTTAAAGTAAAATCATAGCCTAAACAATATGGACGATAAGTGAAATAATAATAATAATAATAATAATAATAATAAATGTTCACTTGTGAAAGAATAAATAATCAGCTCACATTTTTCACAGCATCTGCATACTTCTGCTCGTTGAAGTAATCGTAAAACGCAGCCATGTACGCCTCCTTGAAGTTGCCCTGGAGAGAAAGAGGAAAGCCGAGATCATTATCACAGACACGGGCAATTTAAAGAACACAAACATTTCAGCTGTGACTGGAGATACAGCTAAACACAGCTAAAACACATCAAGGCAAAACAGTGTAACACACTGAAAGGAAAACCTCCCAGTTCTACACACAACATGAGATGACAGATGCAGACGATCGGCTAGTAGGAACGGGAAGCTCTAGTCACCGCCAGACACGAGATTATCACCAAACCTCGGTGCCGAGTCCATTAAAATCGTCATTCTATAACTATCGCACATTTAAAATCTTCCGATTTGATATTACATTCCCCCCTGAATATTTTACAATTTTAAACCTTAAAAAGTTTTTTTAAAACCTTAGTTTTAAGAAACGTAATTAAATGCAGGCCGTTCCTTAAGGTGTTAGTTTATTCACTTAAAAACCGAGTGCATCATTTAAATAATACAATACAACTTAAAATACAAGAGTTGAACATTTAACTTCAAATTAAATTAAGCAAAAACATCTAAGTTGTTATCGAGCAGCATGTATCTCTCACATCATCAGTCACATTTATTATCTCTAAACAAACCTTTAATAAATAATTTACTTCATGGAACGGAAATGTGTAAATATGTTCATGTAAGTATACTTATGTGTTTATAAAAAACTGTGGTGTTTTACCTCCTCAAAGTCCTAAAACTCAATGCAGGCGTGTGTGTGCGCTTCTAATAGGGGGGGCACACGGGGGTTCTAATGCACACAATTTTTGACTAATTTGTGCTCATGGTGTTTTGTAACGAGTAACGAGTGGGTTTGAGACTAATTCGCTCACAGAGTTTAAAGACAATGGCAGATTTGGAGGATTTTAACACACGGTTTTTCATAACGTAAAAACAGAAATGTGTCACCTGGAAGTTTCTGCGCTCTGTACACAACTGTTAATACGTGAGGCTGATCGGCTGATCATTGGTGGTCACGACTGATCAAAATGAAAACCAGACGATTCTTATCGCTGGCTGATCGACTGGTTCATCTCTATTGTATAAATGTAAAAATAGCTTTTAAAAAATAGATTTTGGAGTCATAACTTGTCATAATTACTTGGATTCATAATTTTCTCTATTGGCTAGTGTCAGTCTGACTAACAGGGAACAGAGTAGAACATCCCACCCACCCAATTTTGCTCCCTTGGCTTGCCTCTGTGGTCAGGATTCAGATTAAGCAATGTCCTGATGACAGTGCGAATATATTTTAAAGAGATTTTTCCAGAGGCACAGACTTTAATCGAATACGTTACCGATTTAGACTTGGCGAGGCTTCCCAGGGTCTGGATGGTTTTGGAGATGAGCGTCAGAGTCCGTGATGTGCAAGGATCCTTTTGGGTGTAAATCAAGCAGGACGTTAAGGACGATGATACAATGAATACACGTTTATTATTAATGATGTCGTAAGGGAGGAGGTAAACACTCACTGGATGATGCGGCCGGAGCTGAAAGAGGTTGGGTGATAGGATTGCTGGGGCGAAGAAACGCAGGAAGATGAAGCTACTGACGGCTGTGTACCTCACGTCCTGGTCCACTGTGGACACAAACACAATCATTCTCATCTTCATGATGACGGATTCTCATCATCTTTTGAAACGGTAATAATACAGCACTCACACTTAACTGGCTG
>JAQMYG010000010.1:15875563-15888604 GCA_030014215.1 Clariallabes teugelsi
GCTTTAATGCTAGCTACTCAGCTAATATGCGCTAACCTGACAGGATTTCTGAAATAATATTTGTCATATAGTTACAACTTCCCATAATCTTCTGCTTTAATGCTAGCTACTCAGCTAATATGCGCTAACCTGACAGGATTTCTGAAATAATATTTGTCATATAGTTACAACTTTCCATAATCTTCTGTTTTAATGCTAGCTACTCAGCTAATATGCGCTAACCTGACAGGATTTCTGAAATAATATTTGTCATATAGTTACAACTTTCCATAATCTTCTGTTTTAATGCTAGCTACTCAGCTAATATGCGCTAACCTGACAGTATTACTGAAATAATATTTGTCATATAGTTACAACTTCCCATAATCTTCTGCTTTAATGCTAGCTACTTAGCTAATATGCGCTAACCTGACAGGATTTCTGAAATAATATTTGTCGTATAGTTACAACTTCCCATAATCTTCTGCTTTAATGCTAGCTACTCAGCTAATATAAGCTAACCTGACAGGATTACTGAAATAATATTTGTCATATAGTTACAACGTCCCATAATCTTCTGTTTTAATTCTGGCTACTCAGCTAATATAAGCTAACCTGACAGGATATCTGAGAGAAGTTTTAAGTCATACATAATCTCCAGTTTTATGCCTATTGCTAGCTAGCATAGGCTCAGCTGACAAACTTTTTATTCTGACAGAAATCATATTCCTAAATGTTCAGAATTGTCACTTGTAATGCTAGCCACCTGGCTAAAATGAGCAAGCCTTATACTATAGTAATAATTCATAAATGTTTCATAAACTGTATAAAAGACATACAGTGAATGAGTTTAACTTCTGATTAACTCAGATTTGTATAGGATTCTGTGGACCAGGAGATATTCAGCTACAACAGTGAGTGCTTGAGGAAGAAGAGGACAGAGCTCAGCTTCTGCATGGTGTTAAAAATAAAATAAATAAACATTAAATTATCTGTCACATGTACTTTACAGCACAGTGACCTGGTTGAACAGAGTGCAGGGTGAGCCAGCTTACAGCACCGCTGGAGCAGATGAAGGCACATTGCTCAAGTGCAGCAATTTGGCAGTGCTGGGGCTCGAACCCCCGACCTTCTGATCAGTAACCCACAGCCTTAACCATTTGAGACACCACTTTCCTAAACATAACGCTGCTGATAAACATCTGGGGTTGCATGAGATGCGATTTCCATAATGTCCATAAAATGCACAAATGCACAAATATGGAACTTTACATTTGAGGCTTAGCAGTTAGTGCTATCACCTCACACCTCCAGGGTTGGGGGTTTGAATCTCACATCTAGTCTGTGTGTGTAGAGTTTGCATTTTTCCCCCAAATACTTGGTGAGTTTCCTGCAGGTATTTTGGTTTTCTCCATGTTGTAGCTTTACTGGTTCTTCCGAATTGCCCGTAGTGTATGATTGTGTGAGTGTGTGCTTGGGGTTAGGGTTAGTGAGTCCTGTGACGGCTTAGCACTTTCTCCTGAGTTCTCTGGGATGACCCTGCACAGGATAAGTGTATAGAGTGTATAGACAATGCATGAATGAATGGATAGATGATGATGTGTACATCTGGTCTGTCCGTAATCATAATGTTACATCCTGATACCGTTCCAGTGCATGCCTTCTGAAAATGAAAATCCCTTTCCGGGCTAACCCTTTGCAAGATGCTGTATCTCCTATTCTATAGCTTTATCTCAAACAGAAAGTTATATACGACGATGTGATATTCCACTATTTAACTAGCTGCAGGAGATCTCGGTTGTAGCCTGCACGTGCTGTAGTCGGTGGTGAAGTATGTGGCACTGTGATGAACTCTGGCCTGTAGGGGTCGGCATGTCTGTGTGGCGTGCTTTGTGTGGGAAAGACCGTGACCGTGAGGGGGATGAGATCAATGGAGTGGATTGTGTATCTTGCAGAGATGGAATCAATCCTGCTTCTGTCTTCTCCCGTCCACCAGCCTGTGTGAGCGTGCCAACTGAGCCATTAGACGGTTTTGTCCAGGACGGCCAGCGTGGAGCGGAGCGAAGAGAAGGAGGAAATGAGAAAAGTCAGTGCAGGGTTTTCATGAAGGGAGAGTTATCGTTCTGACTCAGAAGCAGCCCTCACGGGAGTTTAAACATCAACAACTGTGCTGAGGTTTCTCTGAAAGCAGTGGCTCATGAAGCAAGGGCAAGTGCAGGGGTGTGGACCTGTCCTCCTTCCGGTTTGATCCACATGTTTGCGCTTTCTTTCTTGTTCTTTTTTTTTTTTTTCGTCCCCAGAGCAGTCAACCACAACTTATCACTTCTTACAATCTGGATTCAGCTTGTTTGTAAACACTGCGTAGACGTCGTTATGTCTGTTTTAAGGAGGTCATGAGGGTGTGGACGATGTCAAGCGGAAAACCACAAACTGTAAGCTTTAACAGGGTGACTCAGATTAGTTTACAGGATCTCAGAGAGAACGAAATGTTACCCTGCCGACACTGTTCGCGAAAACACGCACGCTGCAAATGATCGGCTTGTACCGGTTCAATAAAAAGACTGAAAGCTGAGTAAAATTCCTTCTGATCTCAGGTTTCACATACTGCACAGTAAGCCGTAACGCTAATGGTTCATTGTTTCTGCTGGTTAATGTTCACTCGGGCAGAATACACTTCAGAGGATCGTAAAGAAAAAAATTTAAAAACGCCCGCATTCTTTTTCTCTACCTCAAAATAGAAGACTTCGTCGTACTGAGGGTTGTTGGTTTTCCGCTTGGTCTTGGTCTTTTTGGCTTCCGATCTGTTGGAGATTGAAAGGAAAGAGGAAAAGAAGAGAAAAATTTGAGAGGTTGCATCCACTTTTTTTTGTTTGTTTTGCATCCACTTTTACCAAACATGAGGCGGTTGCTGTGGTTGTAGTGGATCAGATTTACCTGGACGGCCCCTGTAAGGACACTGCGGCGTAAGGATCGCACTGTCCGTTAACAATAGGCAAGTCTTGGCACTCTAACACTCTATGAAAAACAAACAAAACAAAAAAAAGTTCAGGATTAGTAGGAAATTAAAGACTTGAAAATAAGTCCTGTTTTAACACCTTGCTCAAACTTAAAACCAATACTGTATAGTCAAAGCTGCTTTTTTAAACCATGGAGACTGATATCTACAACACCTTGACTTGAAAATAACTACATCACAATTACAGGCACAAACCTAGCAGATCATTTAAGGTGTCTTGACGTTATTGACGTTGATGTTATTGAATGATTATTATGTGGTTGCGTATTTGAGTCAGAACCCCGGCGGTATACCAATGTGACCAGAAGTGACGCTGTAACATCGTTTGTTTTTTTATTTGTTAATCTTCAATTTCTAATGAAGAACAAAATCTTGGAACAACACCATGGAAGTTGCGTTTTTTAATTTGCAATCACAGGCGCAATAAACATGAGCATGATATGTTGGTGGCTTAGTGGCTGTCGCCTTGCACATCACTTCACAGGGTCCGGGTTCGATTCCCGCCTCTGCGGGCATGGAGTTTGCGTTTTCTTCCGTATGCTTGGTGGGTTTCCTTCGAGTTCTCTGGTTTCCTCCCACAATCCAAAGACATGCAGATTGTGTGTGTGCCCTGCGATAGATCACCACCCAGTCCAGGGTGTACCCCTAAGTCTCCTGGGATAGGATCCAGGCCCCTCCTCGTCCCTGTACAACATGATTAAGCTGTATAGACGATGACTGCGACTGAGTTGCTCGTGTGAGGTATTTTAAGTAACAGACAATTTGCACATCATGCAGTATGTGTCAGTTCGAAGCGAGTACCGATGAATCACAAAAACTGTGAAATGATTATCGTTCCAGGCGGAGCAGTGATGTCATGGGACCGCATGTCATACACAGACAAGCTGAACATCGGTTGCAAGAACAGATTTTTCAACACAGACACACGGATATGATACAGAAGTGATATTATGCAAAAAAAAAAAAAAAAGAAAAACATTTTACATGTACCTTTTCCCTACTAGTAAAGTCATCTTACTAAATATAGAACAATCATCAATTAAAATTCAAATAATGTAAAATAAAAATTTTTAATAGTCCTGATCAGTCCGTCCCAGTGGATTGGGTGACATTTTCAGTGTCTGCATAAGGTTTGCTTCTTCTGCCAGTTTGAAATAGCTGACTGACTAATCGTTGCTTACATTAATTACACGCTGCAATGCCGCAAAAAAAACAGAGACTAAGCAAAACGGAGAGGATATCATCTGGACGCTGCTTTATCCAGTGTGACACCAAACATCCTGACTTTCACATGTATTGATCTACACTATCCACTTCACTCACATTATTACATATAAATACGGTTTTTAACAGTACAAAGCTTACTGTATGTTCTAATGCAGGATGAATTTCATATACATACAGAATTAAACATTATTTGGTATTTCAATTCTTTGCTTTGTGAGATAAAAGTGGTCTGATGTGATGTTTGAAGCAGTGAAGTTTGAGAGTAACGAACTCGGACACACTCGGACACAACGTGTATCAAAGTCAAAACCTGGCCCCTGAACAATAGGGGGAAAAAAAATAATTGGATATGACAAGTCGATTTTAATCATCTGGACAGATCACATTCACTTCCCTCCTTTTTTGTTTCCATTTTTGTTCATACATTTTGTTCGAACTTCCCTCCTGGTATGACATCATTCCAAAAACCAAAAAAGAAAAATGGGAATACTTCACATAATCTCTTCTCTCGCTTAAATCTTGGACAGTGCACTTTCAAGAAAATTTGTGTTTTATGCATTCTGATTGGCCAGTAGCTCATGGCAGCAGTAGTTCATTTGTATTTAAAGTTACAGTCACTAAAACCCCTGTTTTTTGGTACAGAAAGAAGTTCAGGGAAGCCAGAATGCATGATCTGAGCTAGAACATTAACAGACACATTTCTGAGATCTCTAAGGCTTGTCTAAAAGCAGTATAATGTGACGTCTTTAACGGTACAGTATGTGGAGCCATCATTAAGTCCTGTGATTGCTTTGCATGATCAAATATGATGTCATTTTACAAGACCAGGTGCGTCCCATCCACTGGTGGACCCGCTCTTTCCTAATGATGTTCTTATGTTCCAGGATCATATGTTCTTCCATATGTACAGTTAAAATGACTGGCCAAGCCAGTGAGGTCAGCTACTTTGATTGGTCTGGACAATTACCAGAGAAAAACAGATTAACAACGTGAACATCTCTGCCTGCAAGACAGACCACGATCTAACATGGTACCAAACACCTGTGCTTACTTGTTACAACAGGTTTTTAATAATTATACTATATCGCCAAAAGTATTTGCTCGCCTGCATTAACATGCATATGAACTTGAGTAACATCCAAATTCTTAATCGATATGGTTTAATATGATGTTGGCCCCGCCCCCTTTGCAGCTATAACAGCTTCGATTCTCCTGCAAAGGATTTCCACAAGGTTCAGGAGTGTGTTTATGGGAATTTTTGATGTTCCACTGATGTTGGACGAGAAGGCCTGTCTCGCAGTCTCCGCTCTAATTCATCCCAAAGGTTGAAGTCAGGACTCAAGTCAAGTTCTGTCACTCATCCGTGTCTTTATGGACGTTGCTTTGTGCACTGGTGCGCAGTCATGTTGGAACTGGTGTGGGGTTGTTTTTCAGGAGTTAGGCTCGGCCCCTTACTTCTAGTGAAAGGAACTCTTAATGCCAGTGCACAAAGCAAGGTGGGAAAGGACATGGATGAGCGACTTTGGTGTGGAAGTACTTGACTTGGCCTGCATCTAGAACCTGACAAATACGCTTCTGAAATAACGTTCAAACATTCCCATAAACACACTAAAACTAAAAGCCTTCACAGAAGAGTTGAAGCTGTTATAGCTGCAAAGGGTGGACCAACATCATATTAAACCCTAGGGATTAAGAATTGGATGTTACTCAAGTTCATATGCATGTGAATATATATACAGTATATATATATATATATATATATGAAGTCATTCTGTTGATGGTAAAAGCCCCACTGAAACAGACGTAATCTAAATTACATTACCAGTATCATTTTTTAATGTTTGGAAATCATAGACAGCAATTGTGCAAAACTGAAACTAAAGATAAAATCCCTAGATGAAATTCATAAAAAAGCTGGAGTCATGAGACAACATGGTGACCCCATAATAGTAAGATTGCAAAACGTTTTTATTTATCGAATACCGATGATCTGACTCATAAATGAAATGTTTTTATATTCACATATCAGCTAAGTAAATCATATCACTTTGGTTTTTCAGCCAACATTTTTTTTTTTTGGCTAATAACTCAATTAGAGATGAATATCTAAGGGATGCTGGCATTTTTTTCGAAGAGGCAGACGAAGCACAGTCATGTCACTGAGTGTATTTTTGGACGTTGTTGCCTGGGAAGCAATCTGGAACTAATCAGATTACTCTTCACTCATTTCCCCAATAAAAGCTGATCCAGCCGGTCCAGACCCAGAAGGTTTTGAGGAACTAAAGAGAGCTGGAATTAACACTGGCCTAGATTGAGACACAAGCCAGACTGCAGGACGAGTCGGTATTCATTACGGTACTATTCTCACACGGAATGTTCTTTATCTTATCTGACAGAGGATAAAGATACTAAATAGGTATATCTGATTATAACCTTAGACTTTAATACGTTAATAACATCAGACATCTGAATGCTGACTTTATAGTTAAGAATCTCTCTTCCAAACCTGACTGAGAACGGTCTTGACCTCCGTGATGATGATAACAAAAGATCTTAAATCCCTTAAGTCATCTGACTGACTGTCTACCGGCACAAACATGCTGATATTGTGGGAATCTTCGTCACGCCTCTCTTAATTTGTTCTGCTCTTTATCTTGTAAGCATGCTACTGAACATGTTCTTGCTTTTCCTGTGTCGTTACCACACATACTCTTTATACCAGGTGTGTCAGGCCATCTGGTGTGAAAACGACACATCTGGACATTACCCAGTTGGCACCTTGAGGTTCCCTGCGTTAGGGTCATTCTCAGGTTAAGGTCGGTGTGGAGGGTCACATGTTCGTCGCTTGTTTATTGGTGTCCTCTGCGTTCTCCGGTCACCTACACGGACAAGTACTAGACTACAGATTCCATCTTAACGATTTTCATGGACGCTGATGCAATATCGTGTGTGTTTAAATGCACGGAGGGTTTAATCAGAATATATATCTTTTTAACACGTGCAAACTGGTTCTGTCCGCTGTGAGGTGTTTAATCTGCCAGAAATGTAACAGAAGAAAAAGAAGAAGTATTTTCCTCCAACTTTGAGGTTATTTTCTAATAAATCCCGCCGTCTGCTCTATGACTGGTTACAAGCCTTCAGTCGTCTATGATCAGTCAATGCCTCCTCCTCCTCCTCCTCTTAGCCGGAGACCCAGCTGATGAGAATCTGAAGTGAACCCAGGTGAGCGAGCGTTGTTCTAACAGAAGTTTACCCATCAGGAATGTAAGCAAAATTTCCTTCCTGGAAAACTCACCGCCACGTCACTTAATGCTGCTCCTACGTGAGTCAAACATCCGCAGAAAGAATATATCTATTCCCGACAGGAAAGAACGTTTACGTGGTTAATGTTTACCTATTGAACAGACTTTAAAGGTTTACACAACCCCTCTCATTCCGATTAACAATACATCCTGGTCGGACTGTTCTGATCGAGGTGTTTACGAGACGTGTTTTTAATTCTGTTTGCGCCATCATTCCCATTATTAGTGACTATGTTTTTTGGGTCCGTTAACCCGATTGTTTCTCTCCTGTCGTAATAAATACATTATTCCTGCATATGTTCGCCTCATGCGGGGGTAAGATCAGTTGACGTGACAAGGTTCCAGGAAGAACATTTTGCTTACATTCCTGATTGGGAAAACCGCGTGAGAGCGACTCTTGCTCGCCTTGACTTCATTGATGCAGTGGAGGTGTGCGTCTGAGTTATTTTCTGAATGAGCGCGAATAACACCTGAGTGTGAATGAGAGTGAGTCAGAAATAATTTGACGAAGATGAATGAATGAATGGCTTTTAAAACCACCCGACACTAATCACACTAAACACTAATCGGCGTAAAAGGTCTGATTTACGATTACGATTAGACGGAAAATTTAAATGTTAATCTCCTGTTAGGATTTACATATCGGGGCACGATAATATGTAGTGTTTTGGTTTCACTTCCCGTTCTCACGAGGTTTCTTTAGACCTTACCCTTTTACGATAAAGGAAGTGAAAAACACTCAAAAGTAGTCTAGTGCTCTAAGGAATGATAACGACAAGCCACAAAGAGCACTAGGCTTAAAAAACATTACATTAAAAAAAAAAAAAAAAAATTCTAAATCATTTGTCTTTACAATTGCACTGTGTAATGTGATATTCGCTCATAGTTTGAGTGTGTGCACTGATTTATTCACAAGAGAAAACCAACAACCACTTATCAAAGCGAAGCGACAAACCCTAACAAGCTGGTTCATGAAAATGTAACAAAGAGCACAGATGTGAGTAAGACAGTACCGGGTAACACTCACTGCATCATGTCATTTCCAGAAAATGATAGATAAGCTAATATTCATGAGCTGAATCTTACAGACGCGCAAGATGACTGACATCATCGCTGTGTCTGACGCAAAGCCGTGTCCTGCTGACTCGCTCTCATTCACACTCGGGTATTATTCATGCTCATTCACATAATAACTCAGAAACACACACCTTTACTGCTTCTATGTGATGATGGTTCTGTTTCTTTTACACACACTCTCATAGTGATCCTTGTATATATAATTGAGCGATTCTTCTCATGAGTCTTCTGGTCCGAGTCGTTCGTTCTTTCGTCACGTGACACTGCGTAGCGTCTATGAGAGTCACGTGACAGAAGAACGAGCGATTCGAACCAGAAGATATGAGAGGTGAGCTGCTCATTCTGTTTATTATAATTTGTCCTTTAGCTGCATTGTAACATTTTCATTACTGGAACTAAGAGCCAAAATGTGCGTATGTAGACGTGTTTATTGAAATTGTAACATTTTATTTAATTTCTGTTCAAAAGAACAAAATGAACTAAATGACTCAAAAAAAAGATTCATTTTTGTTGAACGAGATTCAAAGAACCGAGTCACTGAAATGATCCAAACTTCCCATCACTACTGTGTGTGTGTGTGTGTGTGTGTGTGTGTGTGTGTGTGTGTGTGTACATAATGTTGCACATAAAAATCATCTCATGACCTTTTGGTATTTTCTTTAACTACACATGTGCGTTTAAGATGTACAGGTTGTGTGTGAGTGTAATGAGTGTTTAGACCGGTTAATATGGCCTCAGCACTTCCTGTCTGATTAGCCTGTTTATGTAACACCCGTAAATACACTCAGACATGACGTACTGCACAACAATGATCCTTTGGTGCTGCCAGAGAAGAAACACATTACACAACAACACCACAACAGAAACACCTCGACAAACGGCTCATTCTTACGATCACTTGAAAAAATGTCCAGAATCAAACCAGGTGTTCAGGGTTTGAGCGGATCTGAGCTGACTGCAACCTGATTAGATCTTCTCCGGTCGTAGCCTCAACGTTTCGACGTGATTCCTCTCATCAAACAGATGTTTCCACGTGCGGAACCTGTCACCTGCTTGATGCTTTTTATTTATTTATTTATATTTTTTGCACCGTTCCGAATAAAATCTACAGACTGTTGTGTGATCGAATCCCAGGAGAGCGGCGGATTCTCAAATACTCTAAGCAGCCCATCTGGCACCAACGTCAATCTACAGTCACAGTCACTGGGATCACAGTGGATTTTCCTCATTCTGAAATTTACATTAAAGGTCCCATATTTTACTATTTCTGTTTTTCAAGTTAACATAGGTCTCAGGACTACCGAAAGTATGTTTGTGCGAGTGTGTGCATGTTAATTCTTCAGCTGAACTATCCGTCAGATAATGCTTTTTCTTTTTTTTTTTTCTTTTTCACTCCTTATTCAAATGCACCATTTCAGTGTAAAAGTAAATAAGCTACTGCTGAGCCGCGAACCCCCAAGAGGACAGCAAGCAGAGCTGAGCACCAAGCTGTGAGTGGGGGTGGGTGGATTGAGGAGGGAGGGGGGTGGGAGGTATATCTCCATATATTTATGAGGTCCCACTGGGCAGGAAACCTAATTGGCTTAATATTTTAAAGATGGAAAATTTTAGACTCAAAAGTGAATATGGATTATGAATTATTATGAATTTTGCACGATTTTACACGTTGTTTCACGAGTGTTTGAATGAGCAGGTTATTTAGAAAGTGAGTGCATACTGTACATTTGGCTTAAAAGACCATTGTAGTTCTAAACATATTTGAAGTGCATCAAAATCATACATCTTCGCATTCTCACGAGACCAATCCAACATGAAAATATAGAATTTCCGGGCTAATTAATGATCTGCTAGATTGTGCGATGTTGATATTGTGCACAAAGAAACGTCAAAAAAAAAAAAGAAAGAAAGAAAGAAAGAAAGAAAGAAAGCTCCTCCCTAGAGAATGTTGTTTTGTTGTGAGCCATTTTTTTTTGCCCAGAAATACAAATACAAAAGTAGAAACATACGGCAAGTCAAAGGGGAATAAAAAACAAAAAACTAAACATATTCGACTCTTGCTACTCTGGAATGTAGCTGGTGAACGTGTTCACAGATCCGAGATCTTTCTACATCCAGCACGAATAGAGCTTTATAATAACAAAGGAGCGAGAGTAATTAATGAACCCGGAGACGTCTGGTTTGTTCTCTTTGTTCCTTTTATATTCGAGATGGAAATTCAATGAGTTGCTGTGAGCCGTTTGTCAGATTCCTCCCAAAAAAAAAAAAAAAAACGCATCTCTTTTTGGAATCCAAACCGCCTCTGAACTGGATTGGATTTCCGACATGACCGGTCAGGTAAATGACATTGGCGGTGTTGC
Organism: Clariallabes teugelsi; assembly: GCA_030014215.1. Taxonomy (NCBI): domain Eukaryota; kingdom Metazoa; phylum Chordata; class Actinopteri; order Siluriformes; family Clariidae; genus Clariallabes; species Clariallabes teugelsi. Next base: position 15,886,522 of record JAQMYG010000010.1, read on the forward strand.
TATTGGCTGGCGGGGAGGTGAGGGGGGGGGGGGGGGTTGTATGGGGAGCGCAGGGGGACCGGGGATTGGCTGACTCACCGGGTTGCCAGCTTGTGGCAGACGACTCCGCTGTCCGTGATGACCTCGCTCAGGCGCAGCTCCAAGTGAACCTTTCCCTGTGGAGGATGGGATGGCGTTACCATGGATACACACAGCACCCGAATGAGAAGAAGGGAAAAAAAAAAAAAGTGAATGAGGGGATGAAGAAGAAGAAGACTCAAGGCAAGTGTGTGTGTGTGTGTGTTTGAGACAGAGAGAGGAGGTATGTGAAGAGTCACTTGCTTCGTCATGGTGTGAATCAAGTGTGAGATTAGGTTTGTGGACAGCTGTTTTCTTTGATGTCGGAGATTATATTTGGAGAACGAAACTTTGCTATATTGTCGGCTAAATGTACTAAATGTATCCGTAAATGTGTGTGTGTGTGTGAAAACCCTCAGAGAGATGCACTGTCAAACTCCAGCCGACATCATCAATACGCAAATGAGACGTGACAGGCGTCAAGGGACTCTCTCTCTCTTTCTCTCTCACACACACACACACACACACAAACAATGTGTTCTCTATGACTGGAAGAAGATGCTTCATTTTCCTTCTCCATTTCAGCCCATTCCCCTCTCTCTCTCTTTCTCTCTCTCTCTCACACACACACTTCCTTTTTTCACAGTCACGAATGAATACGGCTGTGTTACTGGAGATCTGCTTTAGGGCAAATCCAGCCCTCTGAATAATACAGATGTTTCTTTCGGTCTGAGAGAGAGAAAGAGAAAGAGAATGCGTCTGTGTGTGGAACATTTCTTTGAACCGAGTCAGGATGCCTTCGAGTTTGCAGGGTGCTGAATTTATCTCACAGACGCTAATCTCATAAAAAACAAGTCTAGTTCGTGGCGAATATTCTTTAGATTTGTTAAATCCGCTCTACACTGCACACACACACACATGTAGACAAGGTGCAGTCTTTAACAGATTGGGAGTGAGGAGATGTCTGAGTATGACTCATTCTTGCGGTCGCTCCTAACCGTTGTCTGATCACTCAAACGGGAGCAGCGTTCAACGTCTGATCTGTTCTGTATCTATGTTAATTTACTGTTTTGAATGATTGAGCGCTACAAGCACTTTACTTTACACAGCTTCGTCTCACTGACCGCCCCCTCCATAAGTATTCACCTGGAACAGTTTAAGGGGTAGTGTGTTTAATCACCGGGATCACACCGAGCCCTTAAGCAGGACCTGAAACCCACAATCTGATCCTCTGACCTGCTGGACTGGACACATTTTTTAACGCTAGTTCTCTAATCGAACTTCATGCATATATAAATGCATGTTTTACATTTATGTGCTATTTAAAACACAAACCAAAGCCCTTCACTCGCTAGGTAATACTATTATATATACTATTATACAACAATTATTAAATGTTATAGCAATGAATTATGAATAAATTGATTTGATTCAATTCAATTTGTGATTTTCAATTTGATTCAATAGCACTAACGTTTAACGTCTGATTTGTAATTCTTCCATTTTATTTGAATGAATAAAAACTATTTTTTATATAAAACATTGAAATACGGTGTAATTTGAGTCATTAATTGTTTTTATATATACACACATATGTACACTACCGGTCAAAAGTTTGGACACACTTTTAGTTTTCAGTTTTTTTTTTATTGCTTTCTACTTTGTAAAGCACTTCTGAAGGCGTCCAAAATGACGTATCTGCTACTTCTGCTCTGTAAATCCTTCATGACGGCTCTAATCTGAGGTGCTGTTTGTTAATTGGTGATTTCTGAGGCTGGTAACTCTAAATGAACTTCTCCACTGTAGCAGAGGTAAGGTTTCGCTCTGGCTTAGCTGGGATGATCTTCATGAGGGACAGTTTGTGTCTTAAAATATCACCTGACTGAGAAATCCAGTACTGTGGCAGAATGTAGAAAATAAAATCAAACTTGTGCCCAAACTTTTGACTGATACTCTCTGTCTTTCTCTCTCTCTCTCTCTCTCTCTCTCTCTCTCTCTCTCTATATATATATATATATATATATAT
>JAQMYG010000010.1:15910617-15923073 GCA_030014215.1 Clariallabes teugelsi
AGAGAGTACGGGCATGCTGCCTCGATTTTCACTAATCACTAACTTGGACGAAAGTCCCGTCAGGAGGAAGATATTTCCTATTTGAAGGACGGAGTGAGAGGACAGAGCAGAGGGACAAGTGGGTCGTGTGTGTGTTGGAGGGGGGCAGTGGCATGAGAGCGGACCCGAGAAAGAAAGAGGGAAAGAGAACTGTAACAGGAAATGAGATAGTGCGAATGGAATTTCAGGCTGCGTCCAAGAAGGCACTGAAGAGCGTCGCGGAGTTTAGCGGGACGTTTCGCTGCGTTTCAGCGAGCGAGCGGCTGATGCTAGGCGATTCCGCCAAAAAATTAAATAAATAAATTTTTTAAAAATGCAGCTGAGACTGGCGCTAATGTTAATGCTATTAATAGCGCAGAACACGGTCTTAAACCGAGAACACACTTGACAGAGAGAGACACACACACACACACACACACACACACACATGGATGCTTTGTTCCACTCTGTTGCCTGGAGTCATTCGTGAGGAGGAGGAGGAGGTGCATCCGTCATTAAGACGGCTCTGACTCTAGGCCCCCGCAAGCGCTCTTTAACCTGCCTGATAATATCCGCTCTCGTCTTCGAGGCTAAACACCGCACGATAAAAACAAAAACAAATTTAAAAAAACAATAAGGTTTTTAAATCGAGCCACGCCAATAAACAAATTGCAGTTGTTTCTTGCTTCCTGAATCCATAAACGTCTGGAATCGTCTCTGAGCTGAGCAGACCCGAGTCTTAAACGTCTAAATCCATCTACACGGAGGATCAAAACAGGAAGTGGGTTTCGTGTTTCACGTGGCATTTCTTTCCTGCAGCTGAGATGGTGAAACCCAATGACTGGCTCCTGACAGGAGAGGTTAGGTGCTCTGGTAGCAGCCTGCCTGTACGTCGGCAGAAATAGATACACGGGCTCAGAGAGAGAGAGAGAGACAGAGAGAGACAGACAAACAGACAGAGTGAGAGGGAGCAGACATGCTGTCCCAGACGCGCCATCCATTCATAAAATTCCTGCACTGGCATTGAACAAATCCGTGCCACACCAGGCGGAGCTCCAGGTCCGAGGGGGTTTCGGCTTCTCTCTAACTGAGAGGGGTGTAGGGGGTTTGTTGGCGGTCCTTTTTAACTCACACATGGGCTTCTCAGACGTGTGGTGATGTGTGCATGTAAACAACAACACTATCTCTATACTCCAAGTATTGCGGTGATGCATTGTGCCTCTGCACTGTGTCTCTTGCACCTTTTTGTGGGTGTTATCGACTCGTTGTGTGTTTAGGTACAGGAGCCACATGCGAACTATAAACGCAAGTAGATGAACTTATGGAAAAACTGACGACGAAAATTAAATGCTGTTTAAATGTTACGACTTGCAAAAAGCAATAATTTTTTCCCCTGCTGAGTTTCTGCTCCAGTCCTGTAGGTGGCGGTGTTGCACCATCTGTTCATAAACTCAAAAGAAGAAGCAATACGCTTGCAAAATTAATGATACAAGCGTTTGTATTTTCTGTTAAAATAAAAGGAACATTAAAATAAGTGCCAATTTCAGTTTAGTTAATGTTTTATGTTTACCTAAGTAATTTAATAATAAAAAATTTAATAAATAAACTATTGTGATCCTGCAGAACAGTGGCTTAGTGGTTGGCACACTCGGGTCCGTGTGCATGGAGTTTGAATGTTCTCCGTGGGCTTGGTGAGTTTCCTCCGGTTTGGAGGAACAAGATGGACCCAGGGATAGGCTCTAGGTACAGGATAAGCCGTGCAGGCAGTCCCCGACCTACGAACGAGTTCCGTCTCCGGGAGCGCACGTTCAAAAGTCGGATCTGTTCTTAAGTCTGACAAAGCGAGTCTTATACACCTTTGACATGAATATACAATGTAAAGCATATCAATCGACTTGACTAAATCTCTGTCCTTTTCCCCCACACTGCCATCATGTGGCCAGAAACTATTTTGTACGGTACACGTGAGCTGTTTATGCAAGTGAACCAGAAGTAGAACCGCGGTCCGTTCGTATCTGCGGAAATTCGCAACTCGGATGTTCGTAAGTCGTGGAGTACCTGTGTAGTGAATCGATTCTGAATCGAAAAAATGACCTGACGATTCAATGAACAGCATAAGATCGATTGAAACTGCACTGTTAGATTAACTGTGCAACTGGATTTCCTTTAAATATGACGTCTTTAAATAAAGCGTTAATATTTATCCCAAAAAATCTAAAACATTAAGAGTCGTATCGAGTCTGTCGTTCTTAAATTACTATGAATTTATTTGAATTACTTGAACTCACAGGCGAACAATCCAGTGATCCTTCTCCCTGCCCCTTCCTCAGTGACTCAACAGCCACCTCCTGAGGGTTTTGGGGAAACTCTGCTGGCCAGCTTCCAGGAAGGCCACGTGGAATCTGAGATCACTTCCTTCCTGGGAAAAATCACTTTGCTTTTCTTACTGAACTAGAAACGAGGTTACACAGAGTGAGTAGGTTAGTTTAGACGTGTAGATTTGCCCATGTTATGGATGTGAAGCTCTTCGCCATGTACCGCTTTATGGCGCGGTATGGTTTTAGTGAGCTATTTTTAAACCCGGTGTGCTGACGTGGTGTTCTCTACTCAGAGGAACGCAAAAACTAAAAGCATTCAATTCAAGAGGCAAAACATTTTCATGAGCAAGTGATTACATCCAGAGCAATAAACCTTAGAGAACTGTGTGTGTGTGTGTGTGTGTGTGTGTGTGTGTGTGTGTGGTAAGCCTATACTTCTGCCTCTCTGTAAAGCTTGCTGAAAAAGAGATTTCCATTTCTGCTTGAGGTTCGAGGACACAAATAGCTCATCAAAACCGCAGAATTCTGACTGTAGGAAGTCTAGCTCTACCATGTAAACTTTCGTTTATCTGAAATCTCCCCCAGGTTTGTTTTGACTTGACGTTATGCTGCACAGTCATTGCAGACTTTCTCACTCGGTAATGAAAACTTCTCGAGCTGCAAATCTCGCTGTCTGAGAAAGCGCGCGGGAGACGTGGGGGACATTTTACTGAAGTGAAGATGACATGGCCCTCTTCGGTGCGTCAACGGGCCTCGACAAACTCAGCTGGCGAGCCTCCAGGAAGGCCACGGGGGAAACTGGGAACACTTCGTCTTCTTGCCTTGTTTCCCCTCTTGATGCAGCGATGAGGGAGTTGATTCTCACGTTCCGCGGTTCGACCCCTGACTAAGCACCGTGCCCGTCTCTCCCTCCCGACTCTTACACGAAAAGGGCTCATCTATGAAGACTTGTCACAGCTCGGTTTCAGTCTGTTTCCTGCATTGAGCAATAAAACGTTTGTGGAAACAGCGTTGCAGCGTGCGGATCTGATTCCATCTGTTTCGCGTTAGTCCGAAATTAACCCAGGAGCACTGAAAACAAGCTGCCTCAGGTTTGCTTTGTGGCTCCTCCGGCCTATCAGGAAGTGATCTGGAGCGCTTTCCTGTTTCCTCTCTTCACCCCTACCAGAAGCTCCTGACCCCTAGGAGCTTCCTCGAGACAAACGTTCCGTCGGGAAACCGGGCCGAGAACTCTGTATATGTAGCGAGACAATCAAAACACTCTTCTCTTCCTGAGACACGCATACGATGACAAAAAAAAAAAAAAACAAGAAAAAAAAAACTGTGTACAGAAACTCTGCATGCTAATGGTAGGCTGTGGAATATAATAACTAACTTTACACAATGCTTGGTTCTTCCGAATAGCAATAGTCAACCATGACTCAATACCACCTTCAACAAAACTGTAATTACATAATAATTATTATTATTATCATTATTATTATTACTTCTATATTCTGTACATCACTTTTTTCCCCCAAACCTGACTTTACTGCACAAAATCGACCTCCTCTCCTCTGGGACCTGCGCAATAACCAAATAAACTAACACCACTTTGTGCAGAATGCGAACAGGAAACCTTTAAAAGTTTTCCAAAACATACACACACACACACCTAGTAATGTAATTGAGGTTTCCCTTCGAAAGGGTGTGCCTCACACATGTGCAATAAGCCCAAACACTCGCAACATGATTTCAGTCACAGATGATGCTCACTTCCTGCACAAATGCGAACGCTCTTTTTTACACAACTGACAATTTTGCAACCGGATGCAGTTTCGTACAGCATAACCTTTTCGTACGCTGGGAATCTGTACAGATTCATACGCTGTTATGGAACGGTGTACTGTATTACAGCACGGTGTGTGTGGACGCTGTCTTGATTCACTGTGCCCCTTGCAGTTGCTACCTCGTTATAGAAATGCAAGGTTTCTATCAATATCAGAGCTGATCGCATTAACCATGATGAACGCATGTTTGAGACATCTTGCATCGGAATTATTAAAATCTTTTTTTTTTCTTTTTTTTTATGCAGATGCTGTTTCGATGCATGCATGTGGATTACCAGCATATGCATTGTGGTTTGAAAAAAAAAATGAGACAGATGTAGATGAGATCCTGCTGTTGTTGTGTGGTTTGTGTCTGCGCTGAGCTATGCATGGCCTCACTGTATACACTCTATACATTCTTGATACTTGTATATGGAATGTTTAATAAGACAGAGTCTGATCTGAATGCAAAAACAAGCTCTCAACATCTCAAATCTAAAACATACCCTTTTTTCCCCGCACAACACAGCATGCAGCATAGACAGATGCGGTTTGGGACACGGCCAAGGTAAAAATAAATAATAATAAAAATAAATAATAATGCACGCGCTGATGCATTGTTGTGACAATAATATGCACGAGCTGTGTGTTAGTGTTACCACTAATGCACCAAGCTGCATTCATAAATGTTGCGTTCAGGTTGCCATTATATTCTCTCATGATGGTCCACTGAAGGCATTCTTCATCATGTTTGCGACGCATTACAAAATAAACCCACGGAGCGCGTGAGCGCGCGCGTGCCATCTGGACGCTTCAGTTTTCCCCACACACTCCTTACATTTTAGTCCACGGTGTGATGTGATTCCTGGTGTGCTCGAAACACGCACAAAGCCCCGCGCGCGCGCGCGTGTGTGTGTATGTGTGTGTGTTAGTCATGATGTTGTGCGCTGCGCGAGCGTGTGCTTTGAATTAGAATTATGGAAAAGTGGTCTCACGCGCCAGCGCTCGAGCCTCCCTGACCCGCTAAACGAAAGCCGTTAGCGTTTAAACCTTAACCGTAAAAAAAAAATACTAATCATTTAAAAAGAAATAAATAATAAATAAATAAAAAAACATCTCCTCGCTTCTTATTTCGGGAACTTACCTATTTTTATTTTGACGCTCTGGAAGACTCGGAGACCTTCCTCCTCGACCGCCATGCTCGCTCTGGTTCCCGGTTGTCACGCTTTGGAGACGCTCCTTCACGACACCGGACTCTCCAACCGAAGAAGCACGAGCTCCCTGTCCCGACCGCTCAAACTGGAACGGCTCTCAGCAAAGGGGCGGGACGCTGAGCGCGGCAGCCGCCATTCTGATTGGATAGTGGTGAATGACGTCTGCATGTGGGCCGGTCCGAGTGTATATAAATCACGATGGGTTCAGGACAGTTACAGTAGATGGAGAATTCCCAAAGACAAAACACAGAAGGAGTGAAAGTTGATATATATATATATATATATATATATCGTGTGAATGTTGACCAGAGGTCGAACCACAGTCGTAAAACTGGAATAAACACGATGGTTATCCCTAGTTGAACTACAGAGGTCCTAGATGGATGGCATTTGGTCATTAAATCAATAATCAGTCAACATAAGAAGAAAGTAGAGGGAACTGAGATAGACATGAGGAGATCACACAGGAGACAATGTCTTGAGGACACTGGAGTTGTGAGATGCCCACCTACGCTACCCACTGTACCTCTGTGCCATCTGCATTCATTGTTAAAGAATAAATAAACAGTTATATCCAACTTATAGCCGATCAAATATTTTCTGCATGTTTCACTATACTGTCCAGGTTTTTAGAGGTTTTTTGAAGCGAAAAGTTTGCAATAACATGTCAATCATATTTTGTCCTTGTTTCACAATACTGTATTTCAACAGATTTTGGTGTTTTTCAGGTAAAACCTTGGGCAAAAATAAGCTTCCACAGATTGTCATAGGGTGTAGAATAGAACTGTGCATTTTCAAATTATTAGACTCATTAGACTTGTAGTCAAGTAAACTGCAAGTAAAAAGTCATTTCAGTATACATTTAGGATAATGAATGAATAATTTATATATTTGAAATACATAAAAAAATGATGAGAATTAAATCACTGTTATTTGTAGTGTATAGTTAGCTAGTATTCTGGCCTTTGTTAATATGAGCTACATACTGTAGATTCATGATTCAAAGAACTTTATTAATCCCAGAAGGAAATTGCTTGGATATAATTCAAGAAATTATATATTGTATGCTTGCCTAAAATCCTGGGCAAGTTTTTTTTTTTTCAGGTTTGTCTCTTTTTGAGAGAACTATTAAATGTTGCACCGTTATAAAAAGTGGTTCCTAGTGAAACATCTAGAAACCATAAAGTACCTCAAGGTTTGTAAGCTCCAAGGTTACCCAGAGAAATTGAAAGAAATTATGGCAGAAAATCAGTTTTACAACTGATATTCATGAAAGTAGTCAAACTGAAAAAGGGATTAAAATTTTTTTTTAAAAGCCGTGCAGAAGTATTCACGCCTATTGGTAGGGAATTAAAATGGACAAAACTGTTCGGCTTTGCCAACTTCAAGACTTCTGGAAGATATCCCTAACAGTTTTGCACATTTGGCGTCTGAATATTTCTGCCGATATTTTCAAATTTTTCTTTTTTTGGCAGATTTCTTGCTCAAGGTTTGTCAGAGTCACTGTCTTATTAGAAGGTCAATCACAAGTCACACAAGAAGATTTGTTTTTGAGGATTCATCCTCTGTTTGGTAAAGTACATCTTGCTTTCAAACCGTGACCAGTTTCTCAGTCCCTGCTGCAGGAAAGCGTCCTCATGGGATGATGCTACCGCAACCATGCTTCGCTATGAGAATAATGATAAAACATCATAGTTTATACTGAGGCCAAAATTTTTATATTTGAGTTCAATTGTTCCTCAGACCATATATTTTTCCCCACATATTGTATTTGCTGAATCTGAAAAATGCCTTTTTTTGCCAACTTGTATTTCTCTTCTCAAAAATGACCAGCTTTGGCTACGGTATAGAGTGTCTGTGTTACGGTTGTGGTCATGAACAAAAATGTTAGATGGTTCTACTTATTTAATTAGTTGTGACACCAACATGAATAGTTAAAGAACCACACACTGAAATGACCTTTGGGGAGTCATAAATGGTCCTCGTTAGTGTTCCTTCAAAGCATTTGCATGCATCTTTATTTTTACAGCTGTTTGCATTCTGTTTATTATCAGGTGATACCATTGTTGAAGATTTCATAACCAAATTAACACTAGTCTATATTAGAGTTTCTAAGATCAGGCATTCTCTGTGCCAGTGTAAGCATACAGGTCATTTCAGTGCTGCTGGAAATGCTGACAGTTGACCTATTTGCTGCTGTTATCCACAGTACCAAGGATTAGCACTTGCCTCTTTTAAAATAGCGCCAAAGCTAATTTACTGGTGCAGAGTTGGCAGTCGGCGTGGCTGTGCTCCCACTGTGAGGAGATAACAAAGCAAAAAAAAAAAAACGACAAAAAACACATGCTTTAAGTACAGGGAGCTCATTCATGTTTGTGCGCCACAGTTTCCTGGTCCGGGGTCATTGTGGTGTTCATCAAACACATCCTTAACGGGATGGAAGCCACATGCAAACTCCGAGAAAGCCGTTTAATAATGTAGATGATGAGGATGTTGAATCATACTGGGGGCTATAAGGTATGTTTGTTTCATGTTGTTATTTTAGTCAAGGAGGGTGTGGATCCGCCCTGTGGTAAACCAACATGGGTGTGTAACTGTGCTGTGTGTGTGTGTGTGTGTGTGTGCTGAATATCTGCAAGCTTAAAACTGCTTTATAAGTCTTTATTACTCTCACTGGTGTGTCCAGGTTACTAGACACGACGTGACAAGCGGGATCAACTGAATATTGTATAATAATCTTTAGTCATTAACTTATGTTGTCGTCATTGGTGTTGAATATTTGTTGCATGTGAGTTCTTTTTTATGAGTTGAAATTACTATAATTAACCTGTCAGTCTGATTTCCCTCTGTCTCTTATTTGTTCTGTATACCTTTTATTTCATACAGCTTCGCAGGAGACCTGGAGCTTATTAGATTCGATTTGATTAGATAAGATTCGACTTGATTATAATTATGCAAAGTACAGTACATGTACAAAGTCAATTAGATGCAGTTAGCATCTAACGAGAAGTGGCCTATTTACAACAAATAACAATGTGGTAAATGAGGGTAGGCAGGGTACATACTGGACAGGGTGCCAGTCCATTTCAGGGCACAATAGCACCCATACACACTCATTCATGCATTATGGGGAATTTGGAAATGCTGATTAGAGCATTTCTTTGGACTGTGGGAGAAAACCGGAGTGCACGGAGGAAACCCACCAAGCACAGGGAAGAACATGCAGGAATCAAACCCTTGACCCTGGTGCAAACCACTATGCCACCTGGTCTATTTTCACCTTGATCATGACACCAGTCCATTCCTAAAGTAAGCAATACAGCTGCGCTTTGCTAGTCATTTAGTCCGTCCAGCTCTCTCACCTACTCACCAACTTTCCAAACCTTCACCTTCGATTCTAGCACCACCATCACCACCATCACCACCATTCAGCTTGTGTATTCTAAATAAATATCTATCTGATCTCCAGGATAGTGAGAGTGGAAGCTCATGCTCTTGACCTTTATCCTTTATGTGTGTGATTGCTAACAACACAGTAATAGTGAAAATACAAGAAGCAACCTAGGAAATGATCACAATCAATCATTAACCACATGCGAGAAATTTCAGTATGAAAAGATCAAATGGTTTCAGGGTGGAGGTTTCATTCAGCACTCGCAGGAGTTAGTCAAAATCGACCATGCCTATAAGGTTTTAAATCAGCGTGTGCTAGATATGATTCATTAAACCTGTGAGTCTTGCGTTCGAGGTTTACCGCAAACATCCTCCTACACCATAGAGAGGGCAACACCCCCTGCTTAAACCCACTTCGTAACTGATAAAATGACTCTTCAGTGTCATATTAGGTCTGTGCATGTGTGTGTATGTGTGTGTGTGAGTATGTGTGTGTGTGAGTATGTGTGTGTGTGTGTGTGTCACTGGGCACTCCTCTCCAGTGAGAAACAATGGCACAGATGTTGACTGAATAATGGTGTGAAACCCTGCTGTTTCCATTCAGCCAGGAAGAGATGAAAGGCTAAAAATAGCTCCACGTCAATAATAATAATAATACGTGATAATAATAATAATAAAAAAACTTGTACCTTTTTACTCCACAATATTTTCTATGCTTATTTTCTTCCACACATTGCACACATAAAAAAAGAAATTAAATGAAAGAAATATTTTTGATTTGTCATGAATAAGCACTGCCTGAGCTGACTTTTCATTTATTTAAAGAGAAAGAACGCCCAGCTGGAGATAAGCATCTGAAAACGCTGATCTGATCTTTCTATTTGAAGTAAAGGTGTCAGTCATATGCTAATGATTGAAAACCTCACCGAATAAAGAAAAGAAAGCGAAACCTTCAAATTAACCGCCTGAATGACAACAGCAAAAATACCAAATATTGATCTGCTAACTTCTCTGATCCTTTTTTTTTTTCCTCACTCATTCATCCTCTATACCACTTATACTGTACAGGGTCATCAAGATATTTTTATATCAAGATCCCAGCCTTTGTGTTCTTTTTGGTCAGCAGTGGTTTGGATCTTTTCCATGGATTTCCCAGTTTCTTTAATTTCTTATTGTTGAATCATGGACACTGACTATGTTTGGACAGCTTTTTTTTTTCTCTCTTAATAAATGAAATCATTATTTATAAACTGTATTTTGTATTAACTCAGGTAATTTTTTTTATGATCTCAATCATTAAAGTGTGACGTATATGCAAAAAAAAAAAAAAAAGAAATCACGACAATTATTTATTTAACATAGTTATTTTTAGTCCTTCCACATCCTGGATGAGTATATTTACTTATCTTATCTATTTATAGAGCTGATTTAATTTAAGTAGTGTCCTGAATAAAACACCTTTATAACAGATTGGCTATTGCACGTACATAGAGCAGGACTCCCTATGCATGAACACAGGAGAATATCCCTTACATTGCATCTGTGTAAAGATTCAAGAGACATACTGTATATATTGCTGAAACATAAAAATCTCAGGATGAACCTGTATCTCTGACAAACGGTAAAATACAATCCATTATATTAAACTTAAACTGAGAGTCGGATGTCATTGTAGGAATAAAGCTAGAGTTAAATTTAACGGCCTATTATTAAACTTATTAGCAGTTAGGATTCTTCACACTGTCAGGTTTAGTTCTGTGTCAGAGTACATTAGTCTTGGTGGAGCTGGGAAATAAAAGGCTGCTGATTTGTAACTGACATTATAACGCCCTCTGCTGGTTGTGAGAATAATAACAATTTGGTGCATTATTTGAGGTTTTCTAGAGTGAGAAACAACAAAAAAGTAAAAGTTCATAACCACTCATTCAGTGAAATGTTAATGGAAAGCAAAGCTAACTGCTTGTTTTTGCCTTAAACCTCCTTGGATTATGTATGGAGTCTATATTTCATACGTACTTTATGTGTAACCTCAGTTGTTGTTAGCGTAGTGTAAATTTTACATTCATACAGAATACATTCTTAGTAAAGTACTTTAAAATAACACAAGATACCCATACAGCCTTGGCCAAAAGTTTTGAGAATGACACAAATATTACTTTTCACAAAGTTTCACTTTTTAGATCTTTTTGTCAGATGTTACTCTGGTATACTGCAGTATAATTACAAGCATTTCATAAGTGTCAAAGGCTTTTATTGACAATTTTTGTACCATTAAGTTTATGTAAAGTATAAATATCTGCAGCGTTGACCCTTCCTCTGCAATTCGCCCTGGCGTGCTGTCAATCATCTACAGGGCCACGTCCTGACTGACGGCAGACCATTCTTGCATAATCAATTCTTGGAGTTTGTTAGAATTTGTGTGTTTTTGTTTGTCCACCCGCCTTTTGAGGATCGACCACAAGGTCTCAATGGTATTAAGATCTGGGGAGTTTCCTGCCATGGACACGAAATTGCAACGTTTTGTTCCCAGAGCCACTTAGTTATCACTTTTGCCTTATGACAAGGAGCTCCATCATGGTGGAAAAGGCATTGTTCATCACCAAACTGTTCTTGGACGGTTGGGAGAAGTTGCTCTTGGAGGATGTTTTTGTACCATACCTTATTCATGGCTGTGTTCTTAGACTAAATTGTGAGTGACACCAATTCCTTGGCTCAGAAGCGACTCCACACATAAATGGTCTCAGGACTGATGGAAGCCTTTGACACTTACGAAATTCTTGTAATTATTCCATAGTAACATCTGACTAAAAGATCTAAGAACACTGAAGCAGCAGACTTTGAAAATGTATATATATTTGATTCATTCTCAAAAACACAACTGTGATCTTTTGGCTGCTGGAGAACACGACTAAGCAAGATGTTAAGCGTCTTGCTCAAGGACCTAACCACAGCAGTGGTGATGGTCGGATTTGACCTTCTGAGCTGTAACTCAAAGCCTTAACAATTGATCAACTATCTTAACACAATGCAGCTCATTCTTTGATAGAAGTGGTTGAATCAGTGCTAGTTGTGGTGACTCCCTGGTTACAGCTTTAAGCTGCAGCTCAGAGGGTCATGTGTTCAAATCTCTACCGCTTGCCATGGTTGCATTCAAGATCAGGTAACTGAGGTACTGAGTCACAGTATGTGTTATGTTATACTGTGCAAGATATTATAGAAAATGTTTTACAACTCAGATTGCCACTTAATTACTATTATATGCATATTATAGTTTATAATAAATGTATTATATGCATAGGATTTTTTTGTTTTTGTTTACAGTGTAATAATATGGGTACTTGGACACAAGAGAATTTATGCCACATTGGGCCAGTTCTAGGTGGGACAGATCTAGTACAGGTCTGACTGGGATTTTAAAGTTACAAACCAAACCCATAATAATTTTGCAAGCTTTTGTCCAATATAATTAGAAACTGTGAAGTTTTGTTAAACAATGGTTATTGGTCTCAAAGCAGCATCACAAAACTGAACGAAAATAATATACCATAAAACAACCTTCTCATTGTGCTTCCTGAGGATGGAACTCCAAAGTGTTCAAAATTAATTAAATAAATAGGACATGATGAAATAAATCACTCTATGAATAAATAAGACACGTATATGTAATATGAGAATGATATTGTGAAATAATGGAACATATTTTTT
>JAQMYG010000010.1:15935603-15949528 GCA_030014215.1 Clariallabes teugelsi
TGAATGGCTAGTGACTCCGGAAATCCACTAGCCACATTGGCCAGTGAGCAAAAAAGTTAATGTCAAGCCCTGGTGTGCGCGTGTAGGGGTGAGAGAGAAATGAGTCGGCCTCACCGGTTTCAACAATTCAGTCCAGGAGCACGATGATAGAAAATGGCTGTCCCGTAAAGCTGTCCTGATGGTGAATAATACTCACTCATCGTCTATACCGCTTTGTCCTTCTCATGCTGATTTCTCCTTTACAACATCAGAAGGATTTGTACCGGTTACGCAGGACTGTGTTCACTCCCATATAATTTTGATAATATAATTGATAGTTAACTCAGCCGCATAATAGAAGATATGAACGGTTATTCTCCGAACCATCCACTTGTGATCCGATCACTCAGTACCAGAGCTCGCGTTAAATGAATATTTTCATTGATATCATTGATTGTATTTATTTATTATAATAATTTTTTTTAGCAGTGACAGAAAAATCTGAAGGCAGTCCATCATGTTGACACATTACGCTCGCTGTGGATGGTCTATTGTAAGCCTGTCCAGTTGATGGCGACTGCACTTATTAATTAGCAATCGTCTTGTATCGTCTCGTCTTCGTCACCGCTGCATACGGGCGCAAACATGTCGCAGCAACTGAGTGTGAGAAGTTTCTTCAAACGGCCAAATAGTTGTGATTATTGTTAATAAAGGTGAAAAAAGAGGAAGTGATGCAGTGAATGACAAACGGACAAAATTAATCAGTCGCCAGCAGCTATTACGGGGCAACCAAGGAGGTCAGGAGGGTACTGGGTTCAGTGGGAGCAGGAGTTTACGTAGTCGAGGAGGGAAGGCGGCAAAATGTCCTGCGACATCTGTAGAAAGGCTAACATGAGTAATGGATTTCTTCATTTATGCCAGTTCTGTTTTAATTGCCCCCACTGTCAGTGCGAAAAACAAACATGAAATTGTTAAAACGCCGTTTTCGTTCTTTTGTTCTGTTCATAAATAAATGAATAATTTAGGCGATATGCTCGTCCTGTAAGTTCATGATTTAAAATGTGAATAAAAATAAAATCTATTAGGAATTGTGAACGACCCTGTCCGTCAAAAAGACGGACAATGAGAAAGTAGTAGTCCTTGGTCATGTGACTGATCACTTGCGTTTGTCTCCCAGAAAACTCTGTACGAATCTCACTGCAGTTGCACCTGGCGCTCACGTGCAGCGCGTCGTGGGTGCAGTGCCCGACTCACTTGGAGCTCATGAACCAGTGCCGTCACGTTAACGTCCGCATCGACCCACAGGGACTTCGAGAGGGCCTGCATTACACCGAGGTAAGCTCTTCTGCACTCATCATCGATCTGAGCTTGTGTGTAAAATCTTTATTCAATGTTTTCACGGATGATTTAATGCAGGTGTGTGTTTGTCTCAACAGCTGTGTGCTTATGATACCGCCACACCCAGTTCAGGTCCCCTCTTCAGAGTCCCCATAACGGTTATAATCCCAAGAAAGTAAGTTTGTGGAAATGTTCCCCCTTGTCTTTTTATCTATCTTTTTTATCTATTCTGTGTGACTAATGCAGCTTTTCTTTTTACAGGGTTACAGAGAGCCACGACGTCTCCTTCAAAGACGTTCACTTCAGACCAGGCCAGATACGACGCCATTTCGTCACTGTTCCTCAAGGAACCTCATGGGCAGGTGGATATAAACTGAATGTGTGCAAGCATAACTAAAAACAGGAGGCTAACTCGTAAAAATCTCTTGAGCTTTTTATAAATTTCTATAAACGTTTTTGTAACTCCTGTCCTTCGTCAGAGATCACGTTAACGTCTCAGTCCACCGACGTCTCCTCCAAGTTCGTCCTCCATGCCGTGCACCTCGTGAAGCAGAGGGCTTATCGAGCTAATGAGTTCTACAAGTTCTCCTCGCTGCTGGAGAAGGGCTCGCTCACGGAGGCGTTCCCTGTCCTGGTACCTGACAACTCACATGTGATCTAACTCCAATTGTCTTTAAATAGCTTAAGACTACAGGTTATTTAGATTAGATTCAGTGCAAAGTACAACAAAATGCAGTTAGCATCTAACCAGGAGTGCGTAAGGGGTGTGTATTTACGATAAATAACAATGTGTTCTAATAAAACAGGAGGTGGAATAGGTAATAGTTATGGTATAGTATCGTATAAACCGTAGGTAATAAAGATTTAATGTATATATGTGCAGACATTGTGCTGTAGATGGACATGTCTAGATAAACATGATATACTGAATTATACAGAATAAATACGGGTGGAATATTCTATAGTGCAATGATGAGGATAAGTTATGGTAGGGAGTCAAAGATGCATAGTGGATGAAGCAGTGCAATATAGATACACCAGTGTGCAGTCACTTTCTATTACTGTAATAGATGATGTGTTTCTGTCTTAGCCTGGCCGAACGGTAGAGGTGTGCATCGCCCGCTGGTGGGCCAGTCTCGGTGACGTCGTCGTAGACTACACCATATCCTTCCATGGCCTGCTAACATCACCGTCTCCTCTTCATATCGTGAGTATCGCAGTAGTTAAAGTCAAGCTGAACCTCTTTTCTAATTTTTTTCATTTATTTATTTCCCCCCTTACTTTCTTTAATTCCATATGATTTAGCAGCTAGTTAAGTCAACTAGTTAAGGGTGCTCTGGTCAATCGGTCAAGATAATCAGCTGATAATCACTCGATGTTTACAAATCGGTCGTCTCTACACTTTAACTCTAATCGTCTTACGCATAACTCAATACTGTTGAAAAATACCTGAGTTTACAGCTGCATCATCATCATCACCTTATCTCCAGTCTGGGAATATCACCAGGTCTCTTTTAAAGTCGTCAAGTTTGCAGCAAGCAAAACCACATTTGTTTGTTAACACAACAAACATTATTCACCAATTGTTCAGAACAACACACCGTGAATAATCTGAGTATGAAAAGTTATCCACAAAGGCAGCAATTAAATCCTGTAAGTCGTCTCTCATCACTCCACCATTTATATCCGAAGTGAATTTATTAAGAAATAAAAATCAGGAACGACCATGGAGTTAGAAAGTGTGTTTAAACTTTTGAGTGGTAGTGTATATTAAGTAATAAGAGTGTTGCATATGTTGCCTTCCAATAAATAAGTTTTAAATGTATGATGCTTTCTCAAATATGAATATTTCTGCACTGCTGTTTAAAATACTTAAATTAATTTTTATTTTTTTACATCTATCAATTTTAAATAAATAAATAAGTACTACATAATAAATAGAATACTTTAAATGACAGATCTCGATAACACCTGTGATCAGCGATCGGTATCTTCAGATTCAGATTTCTGTGGTTTGGGAACCGGTGAAAATCCTGATCGGAGCACCTATACAACTAGTGATGCGTTTCTTTTTTTTTTATTTTTTTTTTATTTTTATTTAGTTTATAATTGTAACTAATAATACGTTTAGTTTTACCTTGGTATGTTTAAAGATGTCCTTGTGTCCTCCTCAAACCACAAACATGTCCGTCTTCTACTTGAATTTCTACTTCCTTTTTTTATCTCATTTGTATGTGTCTTGGTTTGTTTGTTTTTCCGCAGCATGCTTCCGAGGGCATAACGAGCTTTGAGGTGTCGTCTCCTATTAGATACGAGGAGGTCTCGCCCACCATCACTCTGAAGAACTGGGTGCAGCCACTTAGGTAACTAAACATTTACTTTATGTTTCTCGTGGGTGTGAAAACACATCGTAGTTCGAAACATTCCAGGAAAAACACTGGTTGTAATAAAAAAAGGTTTTATATGTGTTTTTTTTTTTTTTTTTGGTCATTCCATAGGCCAATAAGTTCTAAAATAAAAGCGCTCGGCTGCAGAGACGTCCTGCCGAACAACCGACAGCTTTATGAAATTATCCTCACGTACAGCTTTCACCAGGTGTGTAACTACTTGTATTTGTTGCCTTGTTCATGCATGCACAGTACATTTCTACTCACCCAAAATGCCATCTTCAAACAAGATGGAACAAGTGGATACTTGGATTTTAAGATGTTTTTCAAGCACTTCCAATGTTCACGTTGGAAATCTAAAGCATACTTTTCTCAAGAAGCACCAGTCTCATTTTAAGTTTCACTTCTTGTTTATTTATTTATTTATTTTTTACAGCCTAAAAGCGGAGAGGTGACCCCCAGTTGTCCGATACTGTGTGAACTGCTATACGAATCCGAGTTTGACAGCCAGCTCTGGCTCCTCTTTGACCAGAACAAGAGACTCATGGGATCTGGAGATGCTTATCCTCACCAGGTTAATTAGACAGTATTAATCTTCCTACAACACCAGGAATTATTTATTTAATTTAATTTAAATTATTATTTTGTTGTTGATATCCGTGTGCACTGTGTTACCAGTGTTCTGTAACATGAACATCTCCTCTGGTACCCACTAGTACTCTTTGAAGCTGGAGAAAGGTGACTACACTATCCGGCTGCAGGTTCGTCACGAGCAGCAGAGCGAGTTGGAGCGGCTGAAGGATCTGCCTTTCGTAGTGTCTCATCGCCTCTCCACCACGCTCAGCCTGGACGTGTACGAGACGCACCGGGCGGCCATGCTGGCCAAGAAGAAGGCGAACTCTCTCACTCTCTCACCTGGAGCCTCTCAGCCGTTCTACATCACCTCTCTATCAGATGACAAGTGTGTGGTTTTGCTGTTTGTTTAATGATGTAATTTTAGTGTTTGTGAAGAACTGTACTAATGAAGGTCTTCGTTACATGCATATGAACTTGAGAAACATCCATAGGGTTTAATATGATGTCGGCCCCGCCCCTTTTGCAGCTATAGCAGCCTCAATGCTTCTGCAAAGGCTCTCCACAAGGTTTAGGAGTGTGTTTATGGGGAATTTCTGACCAGAAGCATATTTGTGAGGACTCTTCAGGCCAGTCAAATTCTTCCACACCAAACTCGCTCATCCGTGTCTTTATGGACGTTGCTTTGTGCACTGGTGCGCAGTCATGTTGGAACTGGTGTGGGGTTGTTTTTCAGGAGTTGGGCTCGGCCCCTTACTTCCAGCGAAATTAACTCTTAATGCTTCAGCATACCAAAACATTTCGGAAAATTTCATGCTCCAACTTTGTGCGAACAGTTTGGGGACGGCCCCTTCCTGTTCCAACATGGATGTGCACAAAGCAAGAACGGTCAAAAACTCCCATAAACACACTACTAAACCTTGTGAAAAGCCCTCCCAAAAGAGCTGGAGCTGTTAAAGCTGCAAAGGAGGCGGGGCCAACATCATTTTAAAACCCTATGGATTAAGAATTTGAGGTTACTCAAGTTCATATGCATGTGAAGGCAGGTGAGTGAATACTTTTGGCAATTTAGTGTACGTGATTATAGTTTAGGTCTTAATTTTTCTCTCATGAACAACTGCCCCGGACGTTGTCTATGATCTTCTTGCATTACTTTGTTTAAAATATATATATATATTTTTTTTTTATTAATCTTTCAGGATACCTAAAGGGACGGGTCCAGGGTGCTACATGACCGGCTCTCTGGTTGTACCGAAGAGCGAGTACGGGAAAAAAGCAGTGAGTGGCCCTATCTGCCGTCAGCCTTCTTTTATGCTAGTGGCTTGGGCAGCATTTGAGTCCCATCACGTATCTGTGCTAATCAGGAGCTTCCTCTTTGTGTGTTGCATGCTGCTTCAGCCTTCATTTTGTAAGAGTGTTAAACAAGAGATATTTATGATAATATGAAGGATTTATTTATTTATTTATTAGGGGATTTATTATCATTATTATTTTTGCTTTTAAGGGTGTATACAGTAAATGTACAGCCGACCCCCGAAATGCGCCGGGGTTACGTCCCTAAAGCACCGCAAAAATTTTTTTTTGGGGGGGGGGGGGGGGAATTATATATTGAAATATAAAAAAAAAATTGCGGAGGATATTTTCCCGAACAATTATCATTTAGGTTCTAAGGAAAAATCTGTACACATCTGATACCGCAAACTCTGAACCGCGACTTCGCGGGCGTCGACTGTACACAGTTGAAGTCTGTCCAACATTATTATCATAATTTTTTTTTTTATGTTGAATTGATTTTTGATTTTATCCTACAGTGAGTTTAACAAAGTTTCCTGTGGGATTTGCTGCTGTTCTTCATGTATTTACCGTTCCTGTGACGCAAATGTCTGCTCAAATGTTTACACAATTTACAGATCTGACAAAGCCATTCAGACATGAATTAGTAGTACAACCCAAGGAAGAACTAAATACAGTACAAAATTTCCAGATACTTGGCTTGAGTCTGATCTTCAAATTGTGCGTCTATGTGGTTTGCTTCATACTCAACACATCACCACTGGTGTATGCTGGAGGGGTTTTGTTCACTTTTTGCTGGTGTTTCACTGATGACAGATGGGAGAGACTTGATTTAGACCTCACTATTTCCAAAACAAAAACAAAAAAACTTGAGTATCTCTGTGTTATACACAATTTAAATGAGATGCAGCTGGAAGTATGAACTGGATTTCTTTGGCAATTTCAGCATAATCACCACTAGGTGGCTTTTAGCAAGTAACCCTGACTAACCACGCTGGTGTTATTAGCTACAGCAGTTTAAGGTTTAAAAGGTTTACACAAAATGCTAAAGACAGATTTTCAGACTAGAAAGAGAGAGATCCTAGTGTGTGTGTGTTTTCTCTTCTCTCCTTCATTGTGTGTTATTCTTGACCACCAGGGCCAAGCCTCAGCCAAACGACAAGGAAAGTTTAAAAAGGTACTGGATGGGCTAGAGTTCTGTCAATCTGCAAATGTAATAATTTTATTATACTAGTTCAGAGAAAGGAGTATAAATGGCATTATTTTCAATAGCAGGTGAGTTTAAATCTATACACTCTACCTGTAAGTATCCTTCTACAATGTACAGTATGTGATGATTTTATGAAGCTCCAAAATAACCCCTAAACATCACATATCATGTCAGCTGTCCATCTTGTTGTTGACGTCTCCATAATGTCTAAAAATATATATATATATATATTGGATAAATATTAAATTGGATTAAAACGTTACCTTAAATACTTTGATCCTTGACCATGTTTGTGTACATTTCTTTTAAAGAGAAGGTTTGTGGTGGATCGAAGTCTGCTGTACCTCATGACTAATATGATTTAGACCTGAAATGATGACCTTGTAACTCTTGTCTCTCTCTCTTTATTTTTTTATTTTATTATTTTTTTTCTTCCCTCTCGTCTTAGGACACCGTGCCAATTTTCTACCACCTGATCTCCGCCCCTAACAAATCAAAGAACGGAGGCAAAGAGAAGGAAAAGGATGGGGAGAAGGAGAAGGACGTGAAGGAAGAGTTCTCTGAAGCCCTCAGGGACTTGAAGATCCAGTGGATGACAAAGTCAGTCTGGGAGTTTACTACCGTCTACTGTCTACTCGTCCTTGCACATTTTGTGATCAAATTAATTATTTTTAATCTTCAGGTTGGACAACAACACTTTATACGATGAACTCAAGGAGAACTTTGCAAGTTATCTTCCTCTCCATGTCCAACGACTGCATCAGCTGGATTCAGAGAAGGTATTTTACTTTCTCATCGGTGTGCGCACAAGCAGTTAGCATAATTTATTTATTTATTTATTTATCAATTTCAGGAACGACTGAAAAGATTACAAGAAATTGTGGCAGCAGCAGATATCGTCATCTCTCAAATCGACCAGACTGCACTGGCAGTGTATCTCACAATGAAGACAGACCCTCGTCCAGATGCAGCCTCTATAAAGAGGTAAAAAACCTCTACAACGACGAGTGACCTGTGTGTGTACAATCCGGCTTATAGTCTAACAGAATAAACATGACGCTAGTTGTGTTGTAAAGCCGAAGCCCCTCAGGTATCGAGTCCAGTCGACTATTTCAAATCTCCTGTGTGACTTGGTTTTGCTTTCGCAGCGATATGGAGAAACAGAAGTCATCACTGCTGGACGCTCTCTGTAGAAAAGGCTGCGCTCTGGCTGAACAGCTGATGCATCCTCCAGAGCAGGAGGGGGCGAGCTCAGGGGAGGAGGGAAGCTCTGAAGAGGACCCCCACGGAGTGGTTAAATCACTGACTGACGCTTTTTGGGAGGTTCAAAAGTGGGCCGAGCTTACTGACTCTAAGGTATGTGTGTGAGGGGAATTTTGTACAGTTAGTCCCAACTGGCGGGGGGGGATGGGGTGGCTGAGGGGATTGGGGGGGGGGGGCGTGAGGGAGAAATGAGTCGGCCTCACCGGTTTCAATGAATCAATTCGGGAGCACGATGATAGAAAATGTCCGTCCTATAAAGCTGTCCCGATGGTGAATAATCCTAATTTTGAAAAATACTCAAGTTCACAGTCCAATACAGTGGAAAACAGCTGTGAAACAAAATGGTGTCCTGGATTCACCTCGCGATTTTAAGCCGCAGAAACAATTTTGCCGTGTGGGATTCATTTACTTTGGCACGATTACTTTTTAGGCCACATGATGGCAGTGTGGGGAAAGGGGACAGATTTACTCACGTGGATCGGTATGATTTACACTGCATTTTACGGCTGTAGCAATCGAATATTTTAGTAATCGAGTATTCTACCAAAGATTTAATCGATTAATCGAGTAATCGGATAAAATATAATTGTCCTTAATTAAACAGCAATGTAAAATATATAAGAGAAACAAAGATTAATTGGTTATCTTTTTAGAAAAATCTACTTTTATTTTTTTTTTAAATGCGTACAGCGTTTTATCAAAAATAAACATTGTCATTATTCACAATAGAAGGAATAGCTTAAAGTTGACTGAGATGAATTAAGTGCATTATAAAGCCATACTTTATTTTAAAGCCTGTTCTCAGATGCAAAAACTAAAAAAAGGTATTTCAAATGACTTTAAGTATAAAAAAAAAAAAAACTAAGGCACACATTAAAATAAATAATTATACAAAAATACAAAGTTGTGTAACTTAACTTTCAGATCTAAAAGTTTAAAAATCTACAGCTCAGGCATAACATAAGCCTTTACTGACAATTTCTGTCATTTTCTCTTGCTGGTTTCATCATCTCTTGGCTCGCTCATATTTTTATCGCTCCGTCCCATTTTGCAGCCCCCAACAGAACGTCAATCAAATCAATACACAGCTAACTGTTTGCGTCTCCTTCCGCTTTTTTGGGTGACCTAAGCACTTTGTCTTCTCCCCTCCCCCCCCTTTAATTTGTCACTGTGTGATTATAAATAGATTTTTGTATTTTTTTTTTATTTTGATAAGCTTTGTGCTTCCTTTGCAGGTTCTATCGTTTTCCTACAAACACGCCTTGGCGAATAAAATGTACGGAAGAGCCTTGAAGTACGCTTCTAAAATTGTTGAAGACAAACCCAGCAAGGAAAACTGGAAGAACTGTATTCAGGTTAGCATGGTGCCTCCTTGATCTTGAACTACAATCATAAGTTTGTCTGTAGAGCTCGAGTTGTTAATGAGTAACTGTCTCTGTCTGTCCCGCAGCTGATGAAGTCTCTGGGCTGGACGCACTGCGCCACCTACACCGAAAACTGGCTTCCCGTCATGTATCCCTCAGACTACATACCTTTTTAAACCAGATAGCACCGGATGTGCACGCGCAGTCCCAAATTTTAAGACTCTTGATGTGGTCCAAAGTGTGGATCCCGTTAAGCTTTTTTTTTATTTTATTTTTTTAATTAAGAACTGCAGGATCACATGGGACATGCCAACATTTCATTACATATCATACTCTCATAATCCAGTTACTGTTGTGTATGATTGTATATTTTGTGGAGGAGTTATTCGTCCCCCCCCCCCCTCTTCATCCTACATATCCTCTTTCAGTACAGGGAGGAGATGCTGCTTGGTTGACATTTTTCATACAGAAATCCCTGTAGTTGTCTTTGATCTACTCCTGTAGAGTTTCTTATTTAATCATTTGGAGTGCCAATTTAATTTAATTTCATATCAAATGCAGGAAGGAGTGCCTCTCCGGACATAGTTATCTAAAGGCAATATAAATATATACATAAACCTACTTCTCCTTCAATATACAGTATATGTACAATGTATGCATGTTTTTTTTTTTTTTTTTTTTTTTTTTTTTTAATATATAAAGTCTAACGGGCTTTTTTTTTTTTTTTGTCTGAAAGCATACAGCTTTCAGTCATTTCTATCATTGAACTGGGCCTTTATACTGTATAATGGAATGATCATGATTTTTATGAAAAGTAGTGCAAGTGTGTGTGTGTTTGAAATATGTAATTTTTTATTTATTTATGCGTGAATGCATCTGCTTACACGGTTTCTGTTTTTAATATGGTTGAATTTAGCAATTTCTACAAACGACAGCCAGTTTATGGCACTGCAATAGCACATCTTTAAAAAAAAAACTATTTGCTGCAGGAATGTATCGTGTTCTATACACATTTAGGGGAAATCTCCACCATGGACGACTATTTATAATCCTTACTATGACCATGTACCTGTAGTGTATTCAAAGAGTTCTCCGATCGAAAACCACTAACTTCTCACAAGAATAATGAAAATTCCAGCATGATCAAGTAATCCTCACCAGAAACGCTGAACACCTCAGAAATATTTCAGTGTAATTGTGTTCGATGTGCTTCATGGTGGAGATTTTTCTTTAAGTTATAAGGAGTAGTATGGATTCGAAGGCGAAGTGCGAGTTAAGCTGCACTGTAAACGTGTTGGTCAGTTCTCCAAGATAAGCTTTCTGATATCATGGTATTAACGCTGTGTATTGATCATCCTCCTCCTTGTCATACAGTAAAACCTCTTTGTTTGGCTCGAGCTGCTTTTTCTGATCATCATCATCTCTGAGAATGTGCAGCATTGGATAAGCAGCTGTGCTTAATAAATGAAATGAAGCTCTCAGTTCCCAGTCACTCACTGTTGGTATCTCTCGTCAAAAAAAAAAGAAGCAAGTTCTACGCTTTCCTTTATGTTAGTGCGTATTATTATACTTATCAGCACCAACCACCATAAAAATCATTGTGACTCTTTCAGAGGATGCCATACATCTCCTTGATTTACTCATGGCTTGTAATTACTGTATGTACTCATGGAATCATTTCATTCTCCAACTTGATTCAAATGCACACCGTTATGTGTTTTAGTCTGTACCGATATTTATATTCAGGGTTACACTGGCATCGACTTTGCCAACATCAGTTTCCTTAACAATGGCCTTAAACCATCCCGAACGTCACGCCGTCCACCTGAATGCAGTCACGGGTCTCTCGTGTCGCAGTTGCTGTGTCAAAGAGCGTAGGATGTGTTCATGGGTATTGTGTATTTCTGAAGTTGAAACATGTACTAGTTAATGCCAATCTTTTAATGTGCTTTTAAATGGAGGCCAACAGGATGTAATAGTATAATTTTATAACCGTTGCACACCAAGAGATTGTATGGAACGTCAGGACAAGTTATTTTATTATTACAGTAATTGTTGAGTGTGTGTGATACAGCATAATTCTGAATAAAACTATTTGACCACCTTTCTTTTTTTCAGTAACTGCATCATCCACCTATCGGTTATCTGTACTGCTTGTCTTGTGTAGGGTGATTGAGGGAGGGAACCTATCCCAGGGAACATGGGGCACAATACTGGATACCAACCCATCACAGGGCACAAGTGCATACACTCACACAACCAGTCACACACTAGCGTGTGCCACCCAGATAAGTCTGGTTCATCTCTAGTTTCCTTCCTGCTACCATCTAATACATACACATATACTGTATTTATTTAAAAAGGATCCACATATTTCTGTAAAGCTGCTTTATGACAAAGCCAGTGATTAAAAGCACATTACAGATTGGACTGAATTAAGATAAGAAATCACTTTCCCAAAGTTGATGTCAAACCCTATAGCAGTGTACATCACAAATGTTTATTACACATTAAGAAATATCACGCATACATCAGACTTAAATATACAAGGGGCGTTCAAGTCAAACCGGGACTATTGATTGTGCAGAATTATTATAGAACACGAGTAAAAATTGCCTTTACTTCGCTATATCCCATCCCCTTCTACACTAATGCACAGGCAAATGTTTGCGTCATTTAAATGTTTTATTGCAGCTTGGTCTCATGACCGTGCGAAGACCGAAGACCTTGAAGTCAGTTTAGCTTTCATTCACGAAAAATTTTATCACAAGTCCTGGTTTGACTTGAACGGCCTTCGTATATTTTTTTATTTTGTATATAAAAATTATATTTTATATAATTTATATGTTATATTTTACAATACCATTACATAATGCAAAATAATGAAATAATTCCACCAAATGGTGCATGTGCATGTTCTCAAATTTCAAAGCATAAAACAAAGTACAGTAACTCAATGCAACACCTACAAGTCTTCCTATTGTCTCAGATTGTAAACCAAGATTTATATACAGTATATCATTTACTAGTCTCATGTTTAGTGAAGATTAAATACTATAGAGGCTGGTTTACTCTATCCATCGCAGGTTCATAATCATAACATCGATTAACATGTAATAGTTCACCAACCCTGGCACATCATTTGTCACAGCAATTAATCTATTCAGAATGTGTAGAAAGTTTTCCTTTTTTCCGCCACTGTCATTCTGTCTTTTCTGAAATAGTTCATTTTCTTATCAAGTGCACAAAACACACCAGGCTTTAAGCTATCAACACATTTATTTCCTATTTAGAGTATTTAAGCCATAAAAAATGACAAATTCCACACCTCTATAGCTTTGACCAGCAAATAAATAACAGCGAGTGTTTTTCTGTGCATGTGACAGACACGCGGAGCCACAGGCTGCTTAAGTTCCTCTGCAGAAGGCAACTCACAAGGCATACACAGTTCCAACAGTTCCAAAATTCTTCATCGTATTCTTCCCTTTTTAAATTTTTCTCATCTTGAAGGTTTACATGTTGCGCTATAAATCCGTATTTCCCCCAGCTCTGCTAATAGTCTGCTCTGGAAAATGTTCTCGAAGTTTTCTAAGAAAGTCAGATCAGACGGGTAGCGTATCTTATTGGCCCAGATGAGAGTTGTGCCAGGTTGGCAGAAATGATCCATTGTGGCCAGGAGCTCATCTAAGTAGCTGTGATGGTAAACCACGTCAGCTGCCAACACGTAGTCGTAGTGATGTAAGGCGCGAGGGAAGGGTTTCTCTAAATCGAAACCCCAGGACAATTCTTTTACTTGTGGTTCGTGTCTGCGCAGACCCCTGGTATTCCGATTGAGGTTATATCTCAGATTGCTCAAGATTTCTGGTAGATCAGTGGCTGTTAATTTGGCACCTGCAGACACAATTTTATACTGAGCAAATGGAATCATTTAATACATATACAGAATAAACAAGCGAAGTAAAACCTACCCAGCAAGGTTAGGGCAATCGAGAGTAGACCGGTTCCAGCTCCAATCTCCAGAACTGTTTTGTCTAGTAGATTAATTTGTTGCCACCCCTCTGGTGTTTCCAGGAATTTACAGAGAGCTACTGCCTGCAAAATAATGCAAATCTTCCTAAATCACACTAAGGAAATAGGAACCAGTGCATAGCAATTAAGTTGACTTGGTTCATTGCCTTCCGTTGTTCTTAGTCAACACTCACCGCAGGCCAAATCATGGCGCCGTAAGAATCAATCGACTCCACTATAATGATTTTATGACCAAGGAAGTAGTGAGTCTCTTTGCTAGGGGATTGGAAAAACTTGGATTCCCAAATCTTCTGACAAGATACCTGCTTATCTGACTCCAAACCTTCATCTTGAGCTGAAGTAAGAGCAAAAATTACAGTTGAAGTCATTAAAATTGTTTTTTTTTTTGTATGCAGTCTACAGATGTTTTTTTATTTTCTCCCTAATTTAGTCGTGTCCAATTCCTCCCCGTCACTAGGGGGCTCCACATTAAGGCTACTACGACCACTC
>JAQMYG010000010.1:15951530-15970449 GCA_030014215.1 Clariallabes teugelsi
GGGTAAAAATACCCCCCCCCCCCCCCCCAAAAAAAAAAAAAACAAAAAAAACTGAAAAAGCATGTATAAACAAGCACGCCTACAAACCTGACTCAGTTACACCAGCGTTATCGGGAGGAATGGGCTAAAATTCTAGCAAATTATTGCTAGATTCTAGCAAATAGGGAATGTCAGGACCTGTGAAAAACTGTACATATAAAGAATAAACACAGCATCACAGATTGACTTAATTAATTAATTCTGATCTACGCTGTATTACCTGTAGAAAACGACTCAGGTTCACTGTCATCCTGGAACTCTTCCCATTTCCCAGAACTTCCGTATTCCCTGTCATTTCCTCCAGCATCCTCTTCTTCTCTACACTCATCCTCCTCGTCCTGGTCACATTGTCCCTCATCATTGTTGTTTTGTGTTTTTGTATTTTCTCTTGTTGAGCTTTCTTCTTCTGGATAGTCACTCGTACTCGTACATGCTTCCATCTCTTCCTCTGCGCTCATCAGGTCTAATGGAGGTCTGTTAGTTGCCAAGAAAATCCTCACTCTATCCAACTTTGCTAGCATGGTGGTATGGAATGATTTATAAAAGTCCTCAATGAAGAGCAGGTCAGATGGATAACACACTTTTATTGCCCAGATCAGGTTTGTGCCTTGTTGGCAGAAATGTCTCATGGTAACCATTAGCTCAGTGAAGCACTCGTGGTTGTCGAGCATCCTAGCTGCCAACACGTAATCGTAATGACATGTGGAACGAGGGAAGTTTTGTTCCAAGTCAGGAGTTAGTGCTGTCACTTGAGGTTCGTGCTTCTGATGACCTCTTGTATTCCGAGACAAGTTACTTCTTAGATTGTCCAAGCTTTCTGTTTGGTCCATAGCTGTTACTTTGCCACCTACAAGCCAATTTGACTTCTTAGTATTGATTCTTCAAAATTTTTTTCTTTTTAGACTATGTATTGTGAAACCTACCCAACAATGTAGCTACTATAGACAACAATCCAGCACCTGCATACAGCTCTAGTACCGTTTGGTCTTGAAGAACAATCTGCTCTTGGCCGGCTGGGGTTTCTAGAAATTTGCACAAAGCAATTGCCTGGATAAGAAAGTTTAACAGAAAAGATTTTATCGTTTGTCAGTTAATGTCAGTCATACAAGTAAATAATTAAGGAGGGTACTTACGGCTGGACTTATGATACCATAGTTGGGTATTTCAGTGCAGATTGTATGACCTTTAAAATTGTAAACTAGATTATAATTAGTATTGGTTGTACAGGAACTCTGGATGGGTAATTGTTCGTTTGTCTCGAAGTCATGTGCTGGAACATAATAAACACACCACATAGCATTAGGTGTTTGGGACAATTGTCTCATGTAATGATTTCATCCTACAGGCAAGCTTTAAAAGTCTTACAGTCTTAGATCAAGAAACACTGAATGAACCATTCTTTTGCACTAAGACTATTTTGAACAAATGATATTTCCTCCAATTCCTGGGAAGACACAACACACTTCAGATCGTTTTTCAAATATTTACCTTCTCCGCAAGTATCTTGAGTTTCTTCTCCTCTTCCATTTGCATTACTTTCATCCTCATTAGTATACTGGTCCTGTTTCTTGCTAATATCTTCTTCCGTCTCATTTTCCTGCTCAACTGCATCTTCTAGCAGCATCTCTTGACAGTCATTCCCGACATCTCCATCAGGATCTTTCATGGTGGCAGAGTAAATTTTAATCTTGTCCATATCTTCAAGTAATGTGGTGTTAAATGCCTTTTTAAAGTTCTTTGTAAAAAGCAGGTCGGACCCAAAGCGGATTTTGTTGGCCCAGATCAGGGTTGTGCCTGGTTGGCAGAAATGACGCATGGTTACCAAGAGCTCCTCCAAGAAGTCATGATGGTAGACGACGTCTGCGGCCAAGACGTAGTCATATCGATAAACCGACTGTGGAAAGGTTTGTTCCAGGTCGTACCCCCATGACAGCGCTGCCACTTGTGGTGTATATCTGCAGTGTCCCCTTGTGTTTCTGCACAAATTACTTTGCAGGTTTCCCAGGACTTCAGGAAGGTCGCTAGCAGTTACCCAAGCACCTGGAGAGTACTCATAAAGTTATCACATCACTGTTTGAACATTTACAGTGATAATGAATGTGTGTGCAAATGATAGAACTCACCCAAGAGGCTGGCCACAATGGATACCAAGCCAGTTCCTGCTCCAAGCTCTAAGACTGCTTTGTCTTGCAGATTGATTGTTCTTCGATTAGAATCCAGATACTGACACAGTGCCAGTCCCTATATGTTTAAAAAGAGCTAGAATTATGAAGTACACTTTTTTTTGTGGTCTTTCGGCTGCTCCCTTCAAGGATTGTCATATGCACTGCATGCAGTGGCTGGATAGTATTGGATGAGCGTAGGGTTAATGGTCTTCGCCAAGGACCCAATGGTGGCAACCCACCAGCACTGGAGTTTGAACCCAAATCCTCCGATCAGCTAATGGTTCATCCCAAATACATCCAAGATTTGATCATGTGTTTGACATTCTTAACCCATTCCAAGTAACTTCTCCCTAGTTGTTTTCTTTGCTTGATTCAGGTCGATAATTCAGGAGTCGTCACTCACTCACTCATCGTCTATACCACTTTATCCTGTATACGGGGTCTTGGTGGAGCCTATCCCAGAAGACTTAGGGCACAAGGCGTGGTACACTTTGAAAGAGGTGCCAATTCATCGCAGGGTACACACACTACGAGCAACTTGGGAACACCAATTAGTCTAACCTGCATGTCTTTGGACTGTGGGAGGAAACCGGAGTACGCGGAGGAAACCCACCAAGCACGGGGAGAACATGCAACCTCCATGCACACAGACCTGAGGTGGGAGTCGAACCTGGACCTTGGAGTTGCGAGGCGACAATGCCAACTACTAAGCCACCATGCCTCCTAGCCAGGCAGTGTATTTTAAAATATAACAGTGGTATTCATTCCCAGTTCTCTTTGTTTAAATTGCACTGGATTGCACTTATATTTTGATGACCTATAGTATATTCATCCTAAAATTTCAAGCATTTCTAAAAAATTTATTAAAATGTTGCCACGTACTGTAACAGAGCAGACTGATGGTTGTTGTTGAGCGACACAAATGAGGCAGTTGATATAAAAATAAATAAGCAGTTTAAATACCTTTAGCACAACCAGTGAAGTAATAAAAAGTTTCACATGCCTGAAACCATTGAGTATTTGCCAGAATTTGGAAACCGAAGTCAGCAACACAGTGAGAACAATGAAGGATAGAATCCCAAATATCCCAAAGATCAGACTTTCAGAATTGGACAGATGATTTTTTATTCTGGCTGTGACGAGACTAAAATCATCTTCTTTCTAAAGACAGATTGTTTCAAATTGTTGCTAAAGGGAAGACCTTCCTGAGAGCAGATTACGTAATACAGTGAATAATATATATTATTTAACACATGATGTGGTGTTGCCAGGTAAAACCAAAATACCTTTTTGGTCATCAGGATGTTTGGCAACAAAAGGGAATGGCGTAAAAAGAAAATCACTCGATACCTCACTTTAGAATATGGAGGTGGATCAGGGTGTTTTCTGGCTTTTGGTTCCGGGGCATCCTGTAAAGATTGAATTCTGAATTCTATGGACCAGGATGTTCCAGCCAAGATTTTGTTTCCTCTGCCTAGGAGGTTAAGAGATTTCAACAAGATGATGAGCTAAACCTACTTAAAGTTCAACACAAAAATGGACAGATCAAGATGGGGGTGAGCCTGGACAAATCTAAAAAGAAGCTGAAAGCATTGTATTTGACTAAGGTCGCTGTCTACAACTATGAGACATATTACAAGAAGAGACTAAAAAATGCACTAGTTCTTTTGTTGGGAAATTTTGGGAAATCATTGATGTAAATAAAAAAAAAGGTTTTGTCTGTACATTGGTCAGAACTGGATCTTTAAATACTGTAAAACCTTTACTTTTCACACATTGGAGGACTTGAAACCAGTCTGTCTGTCTTTCCAAGTTTGTCTTTCTGTCTGTCTGTATGTCTGTCCAGTCAGATTATATCACAGGATCACGCAAATCTGGCTGGGCAGAATTTGTTAAAATTTTTGCAGTACTTCAATTGTAATAAAAATTTTAAAAATTGTAATAAAAATTGTAAAATCTACTTTAAAAAAAGCTACTAATGCGCTACTTACTCAATGTAAACAAACACCTGCCTATAAATTAGCTGAACTGAATTTTTTTTACTGGGATTAGTTATATATTTTATATATAAAATATATATTTTCACCACTGAAACAACAGCACTGAAGTGGTATAAGTGAATTTTAATGTGCTGGAGGTGTTTTAAGACAAAACGTAATTTTTGATGTACTTTTTTGATTTCTCATTTGTGATTGACTCTCTGGTTACCGAACAGGGAGTGTACTGTATTTGGCTGATGATTCAAAAAAGTAGAACAAGGTGCAAATATAAACTTTTCTATTTCTTCTCTTTCCCATTGACCGTAGTAAAAATCTTGCTGTAAACTAAGTAAATTTTGTATAATTTCCTAATATTTAGCCACCAATCCAGTGGAAACCAATACCACATAATATTGTCACACCAAACCAGATTTAGAAAAATTATAGTAAAAAAAAAAATTAAGTGGTTCATCATTGTTGCAGGCAGTACATTCAACCTGAAATAATAATGATTACATTAAATAATGATCACTGATTACATTAAAGCTGATCAGCTTATTTCAGCTTTAACCTTTTAACTATTTCTACAAACTCTACTAACGCTAGTGCTTAAATAATACAGTATCATAAACCCGATCAGTTTGAGTTATGACAAAATTATCTCAAAATTATTATGAATATTTCATATTCATAATAATAATAATACATTTTATCTTTCATAAAGGGTGCATTAATTCTTAAGTGTATTGTTCTATATTTTGTGTATTAAAACTAATAATGATGTCTCACCGCGGGCCAGGTGATGGCGCCATAAGAATCAAGAGCCTCCAGGATCTTGATTTCATGTCCGGCGTAGTAATGAATCTCTCTGTTGATGATGCAGTAGAAGTTTGGCTCCCAGGCTTTCTGACACACCACACCGCTCGGGTCTAACCCATGGGACAGGAATAGCAAAACACACTAATTCTTCTCGACAAATCGGCTAGTAACAACATATTCCATTTTATTACTATTAGGTTTTTAGAAATGTACCAACCTTCTTCCTTGCTTTTTTCATCTTCTGCTTCCTCTTCTGTTTTCAGGATGTTTTCTTTGTCTGTGCACTCGGGTATCTCCATAACTATATCTTTGCACTGGCAGAATGTAATTATTAAGTCAACATGTTATTGCTTGAACTGTGGCTTTTGCCTCATTATTAATCTTTTTAAAGACTGAATATGAATAAAAAGTCTATTAGTTATGATGCATGTAAGTGCAAATATTTGATACATAAGATTTTGAGCATTTGTAAACCACCATGGAACCAAGTAAAGCACTAATGTACTGCATTAACACCGCAAACACAAGGAAAAATTAATATAAATGATACCAACAGGTCAATCCATCCTACGGATGAGATACGTAATCCACACCACATACCTTCAGTCAGTAGATTCCCAGATGTGTTCAGGTAACCGTGTCCTGACTGCATCTTCAGGCTTCAGCCAGACAGAATTATAGAGGGTGAGCATCAGAGCAGACACTCCCAACATCACACGGAGCCCAGATTAAATTTAGAAGTAGATGCATGAAAACAGGCAGTCGTACAAAGATCAACACAAATGGCAGAGTTTTCAAAGACAGGAGGGAGGAGGGGGGTATTTATGGAAAGTGAAAGATGATGATGGCGATGATGATGATGATGATGAAGATGAGTGCTTGATGAAGTGTCATGTCACTTAGGTATTTCTTGGCACGGAATGTAGCTGATGATGTAAAGATATAATATAGTGTAGCTTACAGTGCTGTGTAAAAAAAAGATGTATACAAATATAAATAAATAAATAAATAAATAAATAAACATACAGAGTCAGGCAAAAATCTATACACACTTCAGGAAAAGAAAAAGAGTATGATTTATATTATAATAATATAATATTACTAATATTATCATATATATCAATATATAACTTATAGCAATAATTTCATTTTTTCTTTTCCTGAAGTGTGTATACATTTATGGCTGACCCTGTATATATCCAGGAAAGGAGTAAATACTTTTTCACAGCACCATAAATAGCAGTTCATGATATTAAACATTTTTTTATAGTACCATGTGCATTGTATATAATTATGTATTTTACTGTAAAAATTGTTTTCTTGCAAATAGCAGCTATATGTTAAATGTTAATAACTGTTTAACTTAATTTTTTATGTAAAGTAAGTAAAGTGACATTTTCATTATTAATTTTTGTTGTCATTAATAAATTTCATTATTATTCGTGCAGTGCCTGTTTTTTCCCCTTACGAATGCAAATGCAAAATGTAAATTCAATTATGACTCATGTGCCGCGCCTTCTTTAGTGCAATACGGACTTTTTAAGATTTGTCCTTTTCTTCTTGTCTAATTTATTACTCTTTTCCTTTCTTCTCCGAAAATTGGGATTAATAAAGTTCCTTGAATCTTGAATCTTAAATTTCTTTATAATGTCACCATTCACAAGTTTGACATCTTGCATACTATCAAGTGTTATGTTTCATAGGCATGTGTATTAGTTTTTATGAAAATTCACAATTTTCAGAAAAGCTTTGATGTGAAATTGTTGTTTTAGCTGAAGAAACTGTAGCTCTAATTTTTGCATAATGTTATTCTGTTGTCTTAATGTTTTATAAAGTACATGCCAAAATTTGGCAAAGAAAGCTACACTGTTTGAACTTCATATCTGAGCTATGTTAAAACCTACAGTACCTACAGGGGGTATTTTTAGAACATTCTGTAACGTTCCCATTAGACGGTTCTGCTGCAACCAGGGATGGATTAATTCACAGACTGCAGCCTCCATGTGTGTAGGGGTCCTGGATTGGCTGGACTATTTTTAAATATTTACTTTACAACAGTCCCCTTGATCCCTATTGGGCCAAGAGAAATATATATTATTTAACATATTGTTGTGCAATATGTTATGTATGTCAGTGATAGGCTGTGTAATATTTATAGCACGCTATTAAAACATTATGAGTAAGGAGGGGCCCCCACACAAGGAGTAGCCTAGGGGCCCGTACCCACTTTAATCCATTACTGGCTGCAACATTATATAACTAATGTTATTGAATTGTTCTTAAAAAAGTTAAATAGCCAAAAAGAAACAAAGGGAACCAAACTTGGAAAAACAAACTCTAAATGATGTCATGGGAACCAAACATAAATATAAAAAAATCATAATAATGAAAAAAATATATATTTATTATAAACATTGGTTGTTCCAATATTGTATCAAAGTTAAGTCTATTTTTTTTACTTTAATTCCTAACTATGCACAATCAATTACTATCAGTGTTAATAAAAATAAAAATAACCCAGATTTTTAACTTTTGTTATAAATCTGTTATTAATTATTTGTTATAAAAAATGCTATAAATTATTATTATTATTATTATTATTATTATTATTGTTGTTATTGTTGTTGTTATTATTCTCATGCTGTGTATTTTTAGACTCACATAATGCACAATTGTTTGGTTCACACTTAATGGATTATACAGATGGGAAACCCAATATGACAGGTGTTGCAATCATTCTGAGAGCTTGGAAATCTTAGGCAACCCTGACCCTCAATGACACTCGCGATCTAAATTCTCCCTGCGTCTTCTCGTGTTCCTCTCATTATATATACATATACAAATAAAAACCTTGAGAAGTCTGGCAGCCAACATTTTGGGCATGGAAGTAAATAGTGATTACATCAACACACATCCAGGATTGATTGCCCCTCCTTTAGAGCTCCACACAATCGTTTGCATCAGCTCTGATGATGGAGTATAGAAGAGATGAACGTTTTTTTTTTCTAAAATCTGTTTCCTTCCTTTTCTTGTGCCACGTCCAGTCTGTGTGCCGTAAGTGAGTTGGAGCATGTTTATGCCCACATGTAACACAACCAGCCGGATTTCTTTGCCGTGAAGAATCTCATAACATGCATTAGATTACACCTGCTTAATAAATCACAGCCCTGACCGTAACTATCCTGACATAATGTAAATCATCAGGCTAAAACTGGTAATATGGAATTACAAACAGATAAATCTGAACTCTGTGAATTTAATAAGCTATTTATTTTTAATGAATATAAAGGATTCATATGCATGATTCCATTAGGAAAGAATTCAATTTGATTGCATTATCAAGAAGTTAAGCTTAAAATTAACACTGACTTTTTAAATTCTGAACTAATCTGGGGGAGTATTGTATGATTACACTTATCCAAGCCTTATTATGCCAAGCTAAAAGTAGTTATTTGAGAAAGGTTATAGATTTATGCTGTGTGTGTAGTTATGACTGGAATATGAATTGACTTTATTTTTGTACAAATGATAGATTCCAGGAATACATTAATTTGAAACAAAGTTTACTGTACAAGTTAATTTGATACAAAAAATCGTTTTAAAAAAACGCAAAGTGAACTTTAATAACAATTATGATATCTAAGAACTAAATAGTATCAAAATATTAGAATGTGCAAATGAATGACTCACAATGTCATGCTGGATTTAATATAATTGATTACACATTAGTAACTGTATGCTACAATTAATTTTTTGCATCTGATATTTTTACTATAATTTATTTTAAAACTTAAAAAAAAAATTAAGCATTAAAGAAAAACGAAATACATAGCCAAAACATGACTTGCACAAAAACTCAAATACATAAAATAAAATAACTAACATTAGTGATATAATAAAAATAATAAAGTATAAAATATAAATCTAATAAACATTAATCCTAATGAAATTGTAGGTATGGATTCTCTTTAAACAATTCTTTATCAAATCAATATTTCATTTGTATATCACTTTTAACAATGGATATTGTCACAAAGCAGCTTTACATTTATACAGTACTGTGCAAGTCTTGATCCACCCCTTATTTATCATATTAAATTAAATTCCGTAAATTAAATTAAAGAAATGGGAACAAATGTTTAATTGTGACAGGCTCATTATGTAACAACCTCAGCAGCAACCTCGTTTCCCCTCTCGTCTGTTCCAACCACTCAGCATCACCGGTTTACTAATCATAGGTCATTGTGAGGCTTAAAACAAAAAACATTCCTTTGAAACTGGTCATGTACAGGGACTGGACTGAAAATGAGAGACAACCAAAAAAGTCCTTCAGGAAGCCTGGAGAAATATTCCTATAAGACTGGATTAAAACACTATCTGAAAGTCTGGTTCTTTTGAAGCAAACTGTGAAGTGGTGGGTGGGTAGGGCGGGGGGGGCTTAAAAAAAAAGTTTAATTCTTTTCTCACAAGATCAGATCAAATACCCAATACACAATTTATGTATTAGACTGGTAAAATACAGCTACAGTTACAAGCATCTAGATTACTGTAAGACACTCTAATGGTCATGTCAGATGTGTAACTCGATCATTAAGGCTGCAGCTGTAACCTTTAAAGGAAGTGTACAAAGTAATCAGTGGCAAGATGTGAGTGAAGAGAGAATGAAGAATAAAAGAGTATTTTGATGATCTACTCGACATCCTTATACTGAACATACAATTAACTATGCAGGTACTGTAACCACATCACATTCTATACTCGATAATGCAAAAAACAGGGCTCTAGGGGTTGCACTGGGAATGAACACTGTCTGAGGTAGGAGGATGTCACACTGGGAGTAATGTACACACATCTGAGTTTCTAAAACTTCTTCTGCATAAAGATGTGATAAACACTGGGAAAATTGGAATAAATAAAGTAGCTCTGTACTAGTGGCAAATCCCAGGCTAGAGAGCCACAGTTAGCCATGAAGCAATGTTCAAGTCAGATCAGGACTATTGATTGTGCAGAATAACAGACCACAGTTATGAGAGTGAAAAAAAACTCCCTTTATTTCTTTATATAATCTCCTGCTACACTAATGCACTTATCCCAGTGTTTCACTAGTGCTTGGATACCATCAAGGTAGAAAGTTTTCTGAGTACACCGGAGCCATGATCGGTGAAACTGTGGCCTCCCAGGAACTCCTTTAATACCACAAACATGTGAAAATGGCTTGGAGCGGGGTCTGGACTGTGTCCCAGCTGAGTTCCTGCAATGTGCAAGTGGTGAATGATCCTGTGTACAGTTCTCACAGACAGTTGTGTCTCTGCATCATCCATGATGGTGACAAGTTATCTGTCAATTTTCAAGCATCAGGCGTTCCACCCAATCAATGTTCTTTAAAGCAAATAAAGTGGGCTTTTAGCCACCTCGCCCGGTATGGTCATTCACATACAGGCCTTTTTTTTTTTTTTTTTTTTTTTTTTACAACCTTTGCATCATTCAAAAGTTTTATTGCAGCTAAGAGTCTCATCGCTGTACTTAAAGTCTTCTGTAAACGTTAATCAGTTCTATGCCCTTGAGTCATGAGAAATTTTATCAAAAATCCTGGTTTGACTTGAACGCCCCTTGTATTTAAGTCTAAAAATAGGTTTGTGTTTGCTTTTTTCAAACACACCCAATGTTCACTGTTTAACATTGAAGAAAAGGGATGTGTGTTAATGTAATAACCTACAAAGTCTGCAATATTTTTAGCTGCCAAGTGAAGGTTTTCAAAGTTTTCAATGATCTGCCATAACATTATGACCACCTGCCTAATATTAAGTAGTTCACTATTTTGCAACCATACCAGTAATGCACTATGTGTTCTGACTCCTCTCTATCACAACCAGCATTAACCTTATTCCCAATCTGATCTACACTAGCGTTTCTCCTGGATCAGACTACACAGGCCAGCCTTCACTCCCCATGTGCATCAGTGAGTCTTGGCCACCCATGACCCTGTCTCTTGTTCACCGGTTTTCCTTCCTTGGATCACTTTTGGTATGTCCAGACCACTGCAGCCTGGGAAAATCCCACAAGAGCTGCACTTTTGGAGTTGCTCTGACCCAGTTGTCCAGCCATCATAATTTGGCTCTTCTCACACTAGCTACATTTTCAATATTTGTTACAATGGCAGCTGGAACTGGGAACTGTCAACCTTTTTTCCTGAAGTTGATGTGTTGGAAGCAGAAAAAATGGGCAAGCATAAGGATTTACATGACTTTGACAAGGGCCAAATTGTGGTGGCTAGAGGACTGGGTCCGAGCAACTCCAAAACTGCAGCTCTTGTGGATCCAAGCAAGGAAAGCCGGTGAATTGATGACAGGGTCATGGGTGGCCAAGACTTATTGAGGCACATGGGGAGCAAATGTGGCCCGTGTAGTTATTGTGGCAAAAGTGGGACCTACTCAATATTAGGCAGGTGGTCATAATGTGATGACAACAATTCCTGGACAGCTACCTTACCAAATTCTATGCTGCAGTCCCGGAATGACTTTTCGAGCTTGAACGTTTCTTCATCGCTCTGTACAGCTTAATGTGTAAGCTAGGTAAGTCGTAAAGCTCTTCCAAATGAAAGCAGGCTCTAAATCGGTCCACAAAGCTATTCTCAGGGGCCAGGCGAAACCTCATTGCCCAGAGTATAACAGTGTCCTCTGAGCACAGATGGTCAAAGGTCTCCATCAGTTCGTTAAGGTACGGGTGGGAATACACAACATCCGCTGCCATGAGGTAGTCATAGCGACACGATGCACATGGGAAACGCTCTTCTAACTGCTGTCCCCAGGTGAGCTCAGTCACATGGGGCTCGTAGCGACAGCGCCCCCTGTTGTTACGTCTAATGTTGTACTGCAGGTTCCCAAGGACATCTGGGAGGTCGGTGGATGTCACTTTTGCACCTGGAAATTAACACATGAAATGAATTTTAAAGTTTGAAGATACCAAAAATTAAAAAAGAGATAGAGTCATTCTTACCCAGAAGGCTACACACTATTGTAACCAATCCCGTTCCAGCACCAATCTCAATGATGTTCTTGTCTACAAGGTTATATTCCTTCTGATGGGTGTCAAGAAAATGACACAATACCATGGCCTAGTGGAAAAACAAAACAAAACAAAAAAAACAGTAAGTATAGCAATTACATTTTTACTGTATGTGGCTTGAAAACTTGAGCAGTCTGGCCAGAGAAGGAAAACGTACTGAGGGCCACAGCACAGCGCCGTAGCAATCGGTTGACTCTTTGATTTTAATCTCCAGATTGGCAAACTTATAACCCTCCCACGCTTCACATTTGATCAGAGATGGCCGAAAATGCCTCTTCGTAATAGCTGCTGCCAGCTCGGCATCTGGAGCAACTTCTGCAGCATTGAACACAAAAGGGAAAACATTTGGAAAATATTGTTTAAAGAGTAACAAATAGAGGCGGATTGAAAACTCAAGTAATTGTTCAACTACTCATCTAAAACACTCACTCATCGTCTATACCGCTTTATCCTGTATTCAGGGTCTAGCCTAACCTGCATGTCTTTGAACTGTGGGAGGAAACCGGAGTACCCGGATGAAACCCACCAAGCACAGGGGAAAACATGCAAACTCCACATACACGGCCCCGAAGCGGGAATCGAACCCAGACCCTGGAGGTTCAAGGCGACAGGTCTAACCACTACACCACCCTGCCACCTGCTTAAATTATTAAGCTTATTTTAAAAAATGGTCAAAGATAAAATATCCAGGGACAGACATTTGACAAATTAAAACACAAATACAGCAGCTCTGTTATGCTGTGCTTATTGTGCTGGCTTGGTGAATTTTGCTGGACTAATCAGGTTCACTTCTTTCCTTTAAAGCAATGCAAAACCCTTTTTTTTTATTTTTTAAATCAGCTTTATCCTATAATAAACATTTCTATTCTGATGGTAGTGGCTACTTCCAAGATGACCACACCTCCATCAACAGAAAAAGGAGATATGGTTTAATCTCTTAATGGTTTGCTGATATGCCTATTTACTGTATGTACTGTAGATCTCAATATAGTTAAACATCATAGAGAGGTTTTGTATGTGTTGGACCACAATCATCAAAACACCAGTTGTGGGAATATCTTTAGAAATATTGATTTCATCAATATACAATAATCATCCATCAACATTATGACCACCTGCCTAATACGGATTAGGTTCCCTTTTGCCACCAAAACAGCTTTGACTCTTCGTGCCCTGGAAACTCAGTTCACCGGTGTTCCTTCTTTGGACCACTTTTGGTATGTCCTGACCCCTGCAGATGGGGAACATCCCACAAGAGCTGCAGTTTTGAACTCAGTCTGTACCAGATGTCCCGACACCACAATTTGTGCCTTGTCCCTTCCTGCTCAAACCCTTACACTTGCCCATTTTTTCTGCTTCTAACACATCAAATTCAGGGACAAAATGTTCCCTTGCTGCCTAATATATCGAACCCTCTTCAAGGTGCCAGTGTAATGAGATGATCAGTATACAGTATGTGTTTAGGCATATGGGAGCTGTTTCATGCCAGTTTAAGGAGGGTTAACACTTTGATACACTAACATTCTTTTTATGTTTTTTCTTATTATTTCTCACATACTTTAGTGAAATATTAGATTACAATATGGCACATATCTGATTTGAATTTGTTATTTACATTTTTAGATGCTTTGTTTCATTTTTGATGTAGAAAGATGGCATGGTGTCATAGTGGTCAGCACTGTGGCCTCGCAACTCAAGGGTCGAGGGTTGATAGGCCTGACAGCACTGTGAAAGATGAGATCCTAAGGGATAATTATGTATATAATAATAATAATTATTATTATATTTCTAAAAAGATAATTTTATTGCATTGGATGAAAAAGCAGTGAGTATTTAATTCACTTACAATTGATTCAAGCAATGCAGACTTCAAAAAGTTGATACGGGATCAAACTATACATTAATTAGCTAGAATTATAGCTCACTTTTTTAAAATTGAAAGTTATCCAAGCCTGTGCAGATTCAAATTTGAGAAGCTTAGATTTTTTTTTGGATTAAAAAACTTTAATGTATGAAAAGTATTATTAATAGTTAGTCATTACACAAAACTGTTTATGTACTGTACATTCTTGATAAAATGGATAATTGTAAAATATTCCATTGAGCAATCTCAAGAGTGTAATTCTACATGCAAGTTTAGACAGAGGGATGTACCCCGACATTAAGCTAACCCCTAACATGGTATTATCCTCTATTATTAGCCTGAGCTTCAGTAAGGCCATAAACAGCTGCTGTAGTTTGTACCCCATGGAAATGTCTCTAACATGAGGGTTATTGTTCTGGAGTTTAAACAGGTATTCTTATCCCATGCAGATCAAAAGCTAGACCATTAATCCACAGTTATATGACAGAAATATTCTCTATTTAAAACCTTATCGTCGTCATGCAGTATATTCTAAGAAAAAAAAAGTTTCTCATTAGTTATATTCCTATACACAGAGTTGTACGTAACACGCCCTGACTTTTATTAACCTTTGATCTAGAATCAGTATGTGTTAAGAAAACATCTTAAGTTAATCTGTCTCTGTTTACACACGTGTATGACAGGACATGACATTCAACGCTATGCAGTTTGGATTGTGAGTTTCCACAGTAAGAACATCAAGAAACAATCGATCCATGATCAACCCACCCTGAGTCTCAGTCTCCTCTGCAGGCTCCTGCTCCATGGCTGTTATGTCGGTTCTGAGTGTGCTGAGTAAATCGCAGTGTTGAGTACGGCAGATTCGAAACAAGTGTCCACTCTCTGTCCGAGCAACTCAAACTAGCAGGGCAGGGTTTCAGACAAGTAGGTCAGCCAGTGGAAGTAGACCCAACAGATTCCTCAGGACTGAAATGTGACCAAAGGACTGAGGATACTGCTATGCGTAGCATGTCTCTCTCTCTCACACACACACACACACACACACACATGTAGACTCCAAATACCCAAATATTAAATATGATCTTGAGTGATTTTCCATAGATAGAAAGTGAGAAAAGAAATCC
This sequence comes from Clariallabes teugelsi, assembly GCA_030014215.1. Classification (NCBI taxonomy): domain Eukaryota; kingdom Metazoa; phylum Chordata; class Actinopteri; order Siluriformes; family Clariidae; genus Clariallabes; species Clariallabes teugelsi. Next base: position 15,966,586 of record JAQMYG010000010.1, read on the forward strand.
AAGATGGGATGAAGGAAACAATAGCTCTCTGCAGGGAATCGGTGGGGGTGGGACTATATGGCCAAATATGGTTCTGCCTTCTGCAGGTTTTTAATAGCTCTCACGAGGGACAAAAACAAATGGTCACAGTAATGAAGATGATGAAAGGAGCCGTCCAGAATGCTTATAACACTAGAAAGTCTCATTGATGGGATTTACATTTAGTAACTTGGCGTACACACTCACTGGGTACTTCACTGCTTGTTAATGCAAGCAAATCTAGTCAGCCAATCAAATGGCAGCAACTCCAAAGGCATTTAGACATGGTCAAAACAATCTGCTGAATTTCAAAGTGAGCATCAGAATGAGGAAGAAAAGTGATATACGTGACTTTCCACACACAACCATCTCTGGGGTTCAGAGAGAATGGTCTGGAAAAGAATTTAAATATCCAGTAAGCAGTTGTTCCTTGGTTAAAAAAGACTTGTTGATGCCAAAGTCAAAGAGAAATAGTCAAACTAGTTCAAGCATCTCTGAACACACAACATGTACAACCTTGAAGTACTGTAGATGCACGAAAGCCGCAGAAAACCACACCAGGTGCTGCTCCTGTCAACTACGAACAGGAAACTCGCATGGGCTCACCAAAATTAGACAATAGAAGGTTGGAAAATTGTTACCTGGTTTGATGATTTTTGATTTCTGAACATGAAACCATGGATCCATCCTGCTTTGTATCAGTTTTCTTGGATTTTCTTTGGGCCATTCAGCAACGATTGATCATCATTTAAATGCCACAGCCTACCTGAGTATTGGTGCCAACTACACCCATCCCTTAATGACCACAGTGTCCAGTAGGACACCTAACAGTTTCCTCACATTTTCTGGGTTGGTGTATCAAGTGTTGCAGGTTCTTCCTGTGCTTGGTGGGTTTCCTCTGGGTATTCCAGTTTCCTCCCACCAGTGAAAAGACCTGCTGTGTAAGTCGATGGTGTTTGGTGTGGGAGTTGTTGTGCTTTTGCCCTGTGATTGGTTGGTATCACACCTAGGATGTACCCTGGCTTGTGCCATAGCTTTTTTTGTGATAGCCTCCAGGAACCCGTGGTGACCCCACACAAGCTAAGTGCTGTAGATATTGGAGAAGATGGATGGTTCTATCTTGAAAAACTAATTCCCGTTTGTATGAGAAAGGAAAAACAAAGCCTAAGTTCATCAAGTATAAGAAAACCCAGAATGAACTACCACAGATTACAAGCGTAATGAAATGTTGGATCATTTGCCATAATAATGGAGATATTGGGGTTATTAGGACTCAAACGTAGGCGTCAGGTCCTGAAACAAACAGATGCCCCAAAATTAGCCTACAGCACAGACTCCCACCTCTGGTCTTAGAGTACTCCCTGTCCTGCACGTTATATTGTCTTCTTGTTCTAACACACAACCTCTACTCAGGAAGGAATTTAAATTAACTAATTTGTTGAACGTTGGAGGAAGCCACCTAAAGGATTGGGATTAGTACTATGTGGACTAAATAGTGGACTGAGACATCAGCATCTAAAGAAGCAGCAGGCAATATTTACTGAACAAAAACTGTGGCATTCCGTCATTTCATTTTCCTGGATCATTTGCTTTCTTTATTCAAAAAGGTACAAGAATATACATGATCAAATAGTTGAAACATTATACATAAATATATGTCCAAAGTTTCCTGCCATAATTTAATGTTGTTCCATTCACATAATGGGTTTGCAATTCTTCATACAAATTGATAAATAATACTTAAGTAATCTGACATTATACGTTTTTCTTGGTCTTTCCTCTTCCTCCTCGTCCTCCTCTTCTTCCCCTTCCTCTTGTTTTCCCCTCAAAGACAGACCGTGCGGTAACCATCGTAGCTCTATTGTTATGTTTGAGTTCATCTTCTGAACTGCTGCTACTGGATTCGACATTCAACAGCTCGCTCTTTACAGCTTTAGGCTTGTTCTCAACTTCTCCCACGATCACTGTCGTCTCTTCCGGACTGTTGGAGCTCACGTCCAACCCGATAAAACCTCCTCCAAACATCCCAGCAGGTGTAACATCAGTTCCTTTCTCTTTGGAGTTCTTCCCTTTCTTGACTGGTGAGACCTTTTCATCTTCACTACTCTCCGATTCATTATCTGCCCCATCGCGCTCCTTCCTCTTGAGGCAGGTTACGGCTCGACGTAAGCGCTGGCTGCGGATGGCCTGCTTCTCCTGCTGCTCCAGGCGGAAGAAGGAATCGATGCGGAGCTGTGTCTGAGGATGTGAAAGAGGTCATTAGAAATTATCTGTTTTGATTTTAAGTGACCAGACCAAATATACCAGTCCAATTGGAATACCACATTGCTCAGGGAGGAATTTGAACAAGTAAGGCTCCACTGGCCATCTTGGAGCTTCTTGGCCTATTTGTTGCATTTTTTTGCAAAGTGAAAATAATTAATAATAGAATCGGAAAGTTGTACAGTAAATAGCAAGGCCAGTAATGGACACTTCTTCTATAATGAACCACCAAATTTGGCATGAGGGAAAAAGTCTCCCTGCCCAACTTGCCTCAGAATTACGACGCCAATGCTCAACAACAACTACTGTATGCTGCATCACTGCATAGTCTCTCAGTAGACGTGCCTACCTGAAGCTGTGCAAGATGACTGTCAAAGCTAGTACCATATTTGTGACCATATTTAATGAACAGTTAAAATAAAATGGATGGCCAGATGGACGACCCTCAATTCTAGATAGTTGATGTGTTCTGAGCCCATGCCTGCTTTAATATTCTCAAACTAGCACTCACCTCTTTGGAAAAATTCAAAAGAGCATCAGTGGCAAGGAGGAGCCGTATCACAGGGTTGATTTTCCAACAAGATCGACTTGGGCTCCACACTTTGTATGATATCATTTGTAAACCAGGTTGGTGTAGAGCCAACCAATGTCTAAACACAGGTTTTAACAGCACATTGTCCGTGCCTCTGCATTAATTCTCAGGCAGCACACATCTGGGCGGAGGGATTCATTCGTTGAGACGAGCAAAGTCCAAAAACTTCTTTAACCCTTTAATAAAACTATTACACTAAAGTATGTCAGTATCTACTGTAATATTACTCTGCCTGACATTTACATTCTACAGTTTTGTCTATAGTTGGCCAGAGCCTGTCAGTGGGGCATAATAACTGACTCAAATGGCTTGACTCAGTAACTACTGAGGCTGATGGTGGATCATCGAGGAAGTGGTAAATATTGGTAAATAAAATATGCTCTAATTCTGATGACGCTCGTTGCACTTGGTGATTAGACATGAACTAGACCAGCAGCATTAAATGTTTTTCTACAAAGTGCGATAAATACAGTCCTAACAGGAGTAGTTATTTACCTGTTGAGTGCTGAGCTGTTTGAGGACTGGTTGAAGAGTTTCTTCGGTCTTCCTGCTGTTCCAACCAAATCGACTGTAACAAAACTTAGGACTAGTCAAGGAGGACATGGTCACACTTGAACTCAACATTCTTTGCCTGAAAATGCACAAACTCTTACAAATAACTCATAAACTGTTCTTTGAGAAGAAAATGTATACAGTGATTGTATGGACTAAGGAACATGGGCAGAGTCTTCCTCAACTAATGGCACCCTTGATAAAAAGTAAAAGAGCAACAAGTTAGATATATATATCAAAAGTAAAAACACATGCAACGACATACAGGGATATCTTACAGTTTGATCAGAAAATGTTTCTAACATGTTTTCAATGATACAAAGTTTCACCGTGATCGTTACATAAACAATAATGTGTCCACTGAGATGTATGCGGGAGAAGAACAGCACTGAGGTTTAGGCTGTAAGGTGTGACATGGTTGGAGAAACTTGTAGAGGGCT
>JAQMYG010000010.1:15970549-15983816 GCA_030014215.1 Clariallabes teugelsi
AGATGTATGCGGGAGAAGAACAGCACTGAGGTTTAGGCTGTAAGGTGTGACATGGTTGGAGAAACTTGTAGAGGGCTCTTGTAGAGCACTAAAGCATCACAGAGCGTCTGAAATATTTTACAGTGTTGTATCAAGTCCACCTTGTTAACAAACTTAACTTTTTGACGTATATACTCTCAGGAAGGGTTTATTTTTGGCACTGCTTTCAGACAGCCTATTATTATGTATGTAATTCTCCTATCGTGAGTGTAAGATGTAAATTACTGCGAGTAATTTTCTGCATTTGTTTCATACAACCAACCTTTTTGCTAAGTTTTTTGAAGGCTGCCAATAGATGCCATTTTGGAGGGCACTGTATCTATTATTATGTGATAACTTGTATTATGAACATGATCATACTGGTTTAGCAGGATAATCGGCCATGCTGGTAGATCTCAGGGCCAGATTCTAATTAGTGATGGGTCGTTCATGAACGATTCGTTCTTTTTGAACGAGTCTTTAACGTGACTCAGAAGAACAAGTAATCTCGGAGACTCGTTTTTTACTGGGTGCGCATGCGCAATGCATCGCAAACCTCCATAGGTTATGTACAGGAAACAGAAATGAGTAGTTACCATTGAGTCTTCTAGTCCGAATCGTTCGTTCTTTTGTCACATGACTCCTTAGACGCTATGCAGTGCAATAGATTCAAAAAGAACGAACAACTCAGACTAGAAGATATGAGAGGTAAGCTACTCATTCTGTTAATCATATGTCCTTAGCTGCATTGTAATATTTTCATTACTGGAACTATAGCCGAAAATTGCGTATGTAGACGGGTTGGAGATCTGTTTATTGAAAATTTTACTTTTTTTTTTCTGATCAAAAGAACGAAATGAACTAAATGACTCAAAAAAAGATTTGTTCATTTCAATGAACGAGATTCAAAGAACTGAGTCACTAAAATGATTCAAACTTCCCATCACTAATTCTAATCTGCTGATATATTAGCATCTGAAGGATATTCTTTGAGAAGATCCATCTGTGGGCGGCCCCAGCAAAACGAGCCCTCTGACTGGTCAACAGTGGGCTGGAGGTAGGCCTCAGCGACAACAGGGTTAGGGAAGCCTGGATGAAGATTCAACTCTCTTAGCTTTTTCTTCACTTTTGTGTCCTTTGGATCAGCAATCAACTTCTTATTGGTTTGAGCTTCGTTCCACCAATTACTGTAAAAGCCAAAAGCACAAGGGAGTATAAAAGTTTTTTTTAATGAAAGCTGGTACATGTTAAATGCATGTGTTTACTCTGTATAGTGTGCCTAGTCACAGTTAATCTAAAAGGTTTTCTGTACAGTTTAGGTCAAACATCTGACCTGAACTGAGTGAGAGGCTCCAAACCAGGTCCAGGGAACTCGTTTAGGATTTCCATGCCTGTGACGTATCCGACTCGTGGGACCCCGTCGGTGTAATCACTACCCAGGAGATAGGCCAGATTGATCATCTTAGTCCTGTCCAGTCCTACATGAGGAGACAGTAACACCGTCATTAACAGTACATTACAAACATTATTGCATTCATTATTTCTTTTTGCTTTTTTTAATTGCTTTTTGCTACGATCCTGAACAATTCGTAAAGTTAGTAAGCGGGATAAATCACGATAAATGTACCTAACACAAATGGGACTTTTACGCCACTGTTTAAAAAAAGATTGCATAAAATAACAGATGTGCATGTGGCTTTTTTTCGTAATAACAACAAGTTTTATAAGCATTATTATAAGCATTATAAGCTTTTTCCATAATAAGCACAAATTAATCTAAAACAATGTTAAGACTATTTATTATAGAAAGTATGCTTTGGTACATTAACGTAATGGGTAAAAGAACACAGTTTAAAAGGACTGGATTTTGTATAGACTGTATGAAAAACACTGTTTAAACACCTAATAACCTTTTTTTTTTTTTAAAGTATCGTAAATAAATTGAGATTCTTAATCCAAAAACCAAACGCAAGGGTTAAAAGCCCTTAAACGTAATACTGGGCCTCACCTAGCTGGTTGTGAATGTCCACATACTGGTAGTGCTCTACATATTTGTTGCTGTTGAAGAAGTTTTTGTAGACGTGTCGTCCCCCGAACAGCCAGATGTCACTGTCGTCAGTGATGGTGCCGTGCGTCTGATCCGTCCGATCCAAAGTTGCACACTGAGCTTCGGCTTCCATTGGGGCGACAATGAAGGGCACGCCGAACAACCGCAACAGCTCCTGATCCGAGCAAACGCAAGGCAAGGAAGTCAGTCTGAGATGTGGACAACTATAAACAAGGTTCGCACCTTTTTAGTGGTTTTATTATTAAACTTGGGAATCTAAGGCTAATAATATACTGTATATTTAAAAAGTGCCTTTTATGTAATAAAGAAAAACTATGATCACTGACAAAGAGATGTTTATTTAACCTTTTTCCCATTTGAAAGACAATTTACCAAAAAGTCAACAATGTAATTCTTACTTAATCAGTTTCAAAGCAGTTCCTGAATCAGACATCAAAAAAACCTTATTTATCAGTGTGACCTTCTGACCTTCAAATGACTGCAATTTAAAACAAAGGATCAACTTGAAGGAATTACAGCAATGCTAATGTCAGAAGAGTGTGATATCAGATAAGAGCAGTAAATAAGGAATAGAGTTTCCATCTGCAGCTTGTTATCAGGGATAAAGATAGATGTGTGTTTGTTGTGAGAGAAACTGGTAAAGGTCCTTCCAGCTAGCACATACAAGTGATGTAACTGTTAGACGCCTTCCCAAAACACCCCCCTCCCCCCACACACACTGATAGCAGCCATTAATATCACCAGCAATGAAAACTGACTAACTTTTTCTACCAAGACCGATGTGTATCTGTGTACTGAATCAGGCAGGTGAGGTACACTGTGCTGTGTTTACCTTTCTCTCCAGAGTCGACATGAAATCAAAAATATTATTTATTCAACTAACTAAGAAGAGACAAAAGACTTAAGCGGAATGTCCTATGAGGTTACATTTAAACATCCCATATTTTACTATTTATTAACACAGCTCTCAGATCCTCCCCCAAAGTACATGGGTGTTAACGCTCATGAGGAGATTCCACCTCAGATAATTCTTTTTTTAACACCTCAATCTCCCTCTGCTTCACTCCTCTTTCACACATGCTGTTTCAGTGTCTATGTAAATAAGCTACTGCAAAGCCCCACCCCCGCACATAAAGGAGCAGACATGAGCAGAGATGGGAGGAGCTTAGCAATGAACTCGGGGAGGGTTTCCTTCATATGAGGTCAGATTAGCGGGACGTTCTAACTGACTCGTTTAAGCCCGGACTAATACAACATGGAAAAAGAACAAAAAGCATAAAAAGGTATTTTTTTCATAGTTTTTTCATTGTACACACACACACACACACCATCTAAAGGTCTAAAAATGACAAAAAATTAAATTTTGCATAATAGCGGCCCTTTAAGCCATTTTAATGCTTACTAGTGCATTTCATTTGTTTAGCGTTGTATTAGACAAAATATGACATTTTAAGGATCAGTTCCTTAAGTGTTCGATTGATGGCAAACAATTCTTAGCTTTTGACTTGGTGCTAAAAAAAAAAAGGCTTTCTTAACTGAAAGAATAAAAAAGACAGAAAACACTAGGGATGGGAATCAGCCGTCACCTCCCGATATGATATCATCACGATACCTCGGCGCAGATTCAAATAAAATTGTGAGCCTATAAGATTCACAAATGTTTATAACTATCCCAATTCAATATTACATTTTCCTCCGATTTTGTTACAATTTTGAAACTTTGAAAAAACTTTGTCGAGTAATTAAATGTGTTCCTTATAACATTAGTTTTCTCATTTAAAAACCAAGCACAACATTTTATCAGCTGTGTCATGTCCTCAATAAGTTACTGATTGGAAGATCGGCGGTTTGATTCTCAGCTCCACCAGGTTGCCATTGTTGGGCCCTTGAGCAAGGCCCCTAACCCTATCTGCTCCAGGTGCGCTGACCCTGAGCTCTGACCCCAGTTACGCAGGGATATGCGAAGAAAGAATTTCACTGTGCTGTAATGTATATGTGACAAATATACATTACAGGCTTAACTTAAACACTACAAACTAACCTCAAATACAAAAGTTTAACTTTTAACTTAAAATTAGATTAAGCAAAAAACTCTAAAGTTTCTAAACAAGTTAGCAAATAATTAACTTCTACCACACTGAATTAAAATGTGTAAATAGTTCAGAGTGCGCCACCTGTAGGTGGCCATTTTACCGCCTCAAACACGTCCAAAGACTCAAAACTCAACTTGACAGTGAGTGCGCGGGTCGAGTTGCTGTGAACACGTGGCTTCTAACGCTGGCATGCAAGGATTCTAATCTGCGATTCTCGACTAATTAGCGCTCGCGGTGTTTTGAGACTGTAATGTGTAGGATTGAGACTAATTCGCTCACAGAGTTTAAAGAAAAATGCAGATCAGAGGCTTTAAACATGCAGGTTTTTTTGATAATGTAACACCATAAAAATTTTGAGTAGAATGACAGAAAAGCAGACAATTCTGGTCACTGGCCGATGGACTGGTTCATCTCCAGAGTAAATGTAAAAAAAGTTTTTAAAAAATTATTCTGGAGTCGGTGTGGTAATACGTGAATCGCCACACAAAACAACTGTGATTTAAAACTGAATCGATTTTATTCCCCTATAAATGCGGAATCGCCATTTCATTGGGTTGCCATATGCTGATAAAATCCCTTTATATTGTTATTATACAAAACAAAATTTTTTTCTAGATGTAATAATATCAACATTTCTTGCCATCATCCTCCGGTCAAGTTACATTATTAGATATACATTTTTAAAAACATGGAGTCTTTTCTGTAAGAAATCCCCGTGTCAGGGTTTATCTGAATGCTTTGTCATGCAAAGTTGCATAATGTTGTATAACCATGACACGGCGTTAAATTTACATTACCGGCTCACCTGGCTCTCCTGGCACATCTGTCCTGTAACTGTAGCGGCGCCGCGCTGCTGTTGCTGTTGTTGCCCGTGCAGATTGCTCTGTTCTGCCTGCAAATCTTTCTCCAACTGTACCAGCTCCTCCTGCAGGACACACACACAAACACACTCACGTCATATGAAATGACAGCAGAAAAAAATTATTGTCTACATCACATTGCCACCAGAGGTGTTGCGCAATATACATTCTTTCTGAACAAATAAGAATGTATTGTGATAGACGGAGTGTACCGTGTCAATGTTGTCCCATTCACTGGGCGCAGGAACGGCGTTCTCTTCTCGAGCGCTTTCAGCTTCCTGCTCTTCCATTTTACTGTCGCTTGATGACGGAGATTTGTCGCTGGACTCTTTCTCTTGGCTCTCCTCTTTATCCTCTTTATCGCTCCCCACCACCTCGTCCTCTGAGTCAGAAGGCTCCTCTTCCCCTTCTGACACCTCGATGAAACCTTCTAACCAGACAAAACAAAAGAAATAATAATAAAAACACATTTTAACTACAAAATGCAAAGTACCATCACAGTCCACTGTGGAAAGGAAAATAAAATTATGCATTTTTGTGCAACTTTTGCCCTCGTAAACCTGTTTTATAGCCTGTATTTGCATACGGAAAATGATTGGCCGACTTATTTTATGATGTAATAACACTTGCAAGACTAATTTCAATATTCAGGCTAGGACATGTTAAGCTCTCTCTCCTTCTTACATGAATGTGGCAGAGTGAGATTTTTCTCACTTAGAAATAATTTAGCCATTTAACTTTTTAAATTTCACACTAGGTTTACACATAATTTAAAAAATGACCATTAGTTTGAACCCGAAAACCTTAATATATTCATGTTATTAACCTTTAAAGTGATAGTATGACCCCTAAAATATTTAGATCATAGAAGAAACTAGACAGGTACATTTTCTGAAGAAAATGTCTACAGGATCAGTTGCTAAGGTGATCTAAAATGGTTGCTAGGGCGTGGCTTGACAGCTTCACAATGATCCCGAGAGACTGATTGGTTGCCTGAGTAAAATGAGCCTGCCCCCATGTCTCTGTGACAAAGGGATCCACAGTTTAGGTTCGGGTTAGGGAGTTACCACAGCAACTGTGAGCACTTCCTGTTTCAATGAGGAGTACCTTCACCATAATAAGTCAATGGGGCAAATTTGGGCACCTCTTGTACCCCAGGGGTACAACTTTTACCCTCTTTGCGGGGTATGGTCTGACACTTGCAAGCCTCTTCAAATGTGGTAAGTTGGTCTCAATGTTAACTCTATGGGATTTTTTGGTCCCATCCCTTCATGTCATAGTCATAGCACCCCTTTCCCGAAAAAGCCGCACAATTTGATACCTCCTTCATGGGTCTACGACAAACGGTACAGGACTAGTTACAGTACACGCCAAAGTTTGTACGTAAGAACACTTTTATTTTTAAAAAAAGAAAGAAGAAAATATGCCTGCATGATAATACAAGTGATGCTTTGCTTCGCAAGCGCCACTGATAATATCAACTTTTCATATCAAAACTTTATGCTGTAGACGATTATACAAACCTTCAGAGCTGCTGTCGTCGTCTTCACTCTTTACTTCAACATGCCCATTTTGCTCCTCTTTCTCTTCTTCCTCCTCAGTCAAGTCAATGTTTAAACTTCCTTCCTGCAGGAATCTGCTTTCAGAACTTTTTTCATGACCTTGGGGCGAAGTTTTCTCCTCAGTCTGTAGATCTGAGACTGATATGGCTATTTCTGGGGCCGCTTTTTCACTCTCCACTTTCTTAGGAAGTGCAGCAGCTTTGAACTCCTTGCTCTTCACCCCGACTACCTCTTCCATTTCCTCCTCTTCTGAACTGCTCAATAAACCCGCCTGCTCCACCTTCTTGATCGCAGTAAACGGCTCCTTTTCTCCCAAGGCTCTCTGAATGGCCAGCAACGTCCTTGGAGAAACTCCACCTCCTTCCTGGGCCTCATCCAAGACGTTCCTTTCCATCGCTGTGCTTTTCGTTTGATCGTTACCATTGTCGTCGTCGTCGTCGTCGTCTGAGCTACTGATGATGATGTACCTCTTCTGGTGAGAGATGAGAGAGACTTCTCTGCAGAGGTCTTCAGATACGTTACGGTCCTCCGTCAGGGCGCTCTGAATGGCCTGCAAAGTGCGAGGTGAGACACCACCGTTTCCTTTATCTTGGAGAGTTTTCTTAGACGTCAGTTCGTCTTCGTCTGAGCTGCTGTCCATCATGGCTGCCTGGATGGCCTTGAGGGTTCGTGGGGAGGGGGGCGCTCCATCGGAAGGCGGTTCCTCGCTACAAACAATGGGTTTTGGGGTTGTCGATGAAGAGGAGGAAGAAGCCGGCTCGTTTTCTTCAGGAATGCCCTCTGATACTGGGCGCCAAAGCGGCTCTGGTCTTCCTTTCGGCCTCCCTTTTCCTGACCAGGGGCCACAAGACCAGGGGTCTGGGGCTGGATGGTGCTCAGAAGTTTGTGTGCTCTTTTTGGACCCTGTGTGAGGATAAAACAATCAATTCACTCAACTTTACTTCTAATGAACACCAGGCTTTTTTTTTCTTACCAGATGGATGCAAGCTAGCACACGACATACCAGAGAAGCCAAAACAGTGGCTAACGATCTCCTGATCTGTTACATTAACAGGTTCTGACCAAGGTGGGTTTAGTTTTAGGCTGTATGTAAAGACTCGGGAGCCCAAACCGGCCTTGTTTTAACCTTTTTGGAACAAAACAATGCAAAAAAACATTCACCAGTATAAAGAAATTATTTAGTCCGTCCATCTGTCTAATATTACTATCTCAATAATGAGTGTTTATAGGATTTTATGGAATTATAACCAGCAGATGAACTGATTATTCTGTATTTGACCAAAATATTTTTTCTTTTAATAGTTTCCTTCTTGTTTAAAATATACTAGGTCTGTCCAGAAAAAAAGTCGGGCCAGACTTAATAGAATGAGAACGGTTTGCAAAACATCGATGTAACCTGCTAGCCAAGAAGAACGGACTGGGATGTGCATGTGTGAACAATGATGACATCATTGTACTAGTCTGCAGTTACATTTGTAACTGCGGTACAGGCAAAAATGGATGTCCCACTTGTGATCTGCACAAAAGAAGAGCAGCGTGCGGTGTGGTCTATGTGCTGAAACAACTGACTAAGAGCGTAAACAGAAGCGTTTGGATATCTGCAAACTAAATTTGGACTTATACTCTGAGGAAGGTGAAAGTTCCTTAGAGAGAATCGTTACTGGTGAGGAGACACGGATTCATCACTACGAGTCTGAGAGTAAACGGAACGGAAACATCCTCAATCGCAGATCGAGAAAAAGTTCAAAAGTCAACCATCCTGGAAAATTCATCAATGCTTACAGTTCTCTGATTCTCAAAGGCCGGTATTGGAACATTATCAGGAAAAAGGTTCAACAATCAACAGCGCACGTTACAGCGAGACGTTTACTGAAGAGCTGAAGCGTAAACTTCGGATTAAATGCAGAAGACGATGCACTTCTGCCCACACTGTCGGTGTTAAAGCGTCCTCCCTATAGTCCTGATCTCGCTCAATCGGACTTTTCACCTGTTTGGTCCCCTGAAAGCAGAACTATGAGGACGAAGATTCAATTCTGATGAAGAAGTGAAGACAGCGGCGCATTCGTGGCTCGCAGCTCAGCGTAAAACTATTTGTAATACAATAGGAAAGCTTTACAGAAGGGCGAAGTGTATCAATAAGCAAAGGAGATTATGTCGATAAAATGAATGAATGAAGTGTATTTGTCTTTTCTAAAAGTTATTGAAAGAGTGATGATCATTTTTGACTTATTCAATTGGAAATAATGTATACAACTCTTCAGAAACAATACACTATATTTCTATTTCTTGTAGCATTATGGTTCCTGTACAGAAATATATAACTAATCCTGCTTTCCCCTACACGTTCCCACAACATGCCAGGATCCTCCAGGATGCCACCTGCTTTAAATAAAAGTAAAATCCTACCTTTAATGAGTATATAGTGTGAGGAATCCTCGGATATGAGACGGCGTGACTCGACGTTGCGCTCTTCGTCCTGGCCGAACTCCTCCTCCACAGCTCCATACCTGTGGTGGTTCATTTCTTTCTCCACGCCCTCCAGACGTTGGTTCAGGTTATTCCTCTGCAGCAGCCCCGCCAGCTGATACTGAGAGAAGTCCCCTGACCTCTGCAGAGACACCCAGGTAGGAGAAGTGATTAGAGTCATGACTGAGGAATGGGACGGCACTCGAACGGCACGGACAGCGAAAGTGACGGCTGTTGTACCTCAGGAGGTTTGTAATACAGTGTGCGTCTCCTCTTGCTGAACTCTTTCATGTCTTTGAGGATCTCGTGTTTGATCTCTGGTGACAAGAGCTGGAACTCCTCAGAGTTTATGTCTACGGAATTGGGATTTTCATAAATCTCATCCTAAATCAAACACAAGAGCAAACCTCAGATCATTTAGCATTGAATTAAACAACATCTACTGTAGCAGAGAGAGCTTAACCCTGCTAAATCTCACCTGCAATGCGAGATAGGGTTCTGGTGTCTGTGTCTCATCTCTTTCTGGCTCTTCATCAGAACTAAGATTAAAGAAAGCAATTATATGTACAAAAACAAATCTAAAATCATCGACTTTGACTTGTTTTCTTACCTGCTTCTTTCTTTTTCCTCTACAGGGGGCAGTGCTGGCAAGACGTACATTTCATCCGCCTCATCTCTTCGCACTGAAGAAATGCTGGGAATTGTCTCTTGACTGCAAAAGTCAACATCAATCTATTTATTTAGTTACTTATTTATTTCCAATCATCAGCTTAAATACATGTGTATCTTGTACCGACCTGCGGTCTCCTAGCGCAGCTTTGATGGCCTGCCTCTTCAGAAACGTTTTTAAGAGCTTCTCGTGGGTTTGCTTGGACTCAAGAGCCATCTCCTCCTTCCTTTGTCTCCTGATAGCCTGACGAATCACCATTTAATTACGTGTTACAAATAATATTTAGTACAGTTAGTTAATTAAACCTAATAACTGTTTGTGCCACCCTTGGCGGCAACAATTGCCTTACAATCATGCATTTGAGATAATTTGCTAATGAGTCTTTCATATCGCTGTGGAGGACTTTTGGCTTGCTCTTCTTTGCAGAATTTTTTCAGCCACATTGAAGGGTTTTCAAACATGAACTGCTTATTTAGGAATCTCAATCAAATTTAAGTCTGGATTTTGACTAGGCCACTCCAAAACCTTAATTTTACTTTTATTGAGCCATATACATATATATATATATATATATATATATATGTATATATATAAAAATAATAATCAGCGGTGGACTTGCTAGTGTGATTGGGATCATTGTCCTGTCGCATAACCAAGTGCACTTCAGCTTGAGGTCACGATCTGGTCAGCCCCAGACCATCACACTACCACCACCATGTTTGACTGTTAGTTTGTTCTTTTTATGAAACACTGTTTTAGTTTTCGCCATGTTGAATTATGAAAAATGTATAACTTTAGTTTTTAAAAAAAATATGTTTAATCTACTTTTGTTATCTTTCTTTTTTAATCACTGACTTCTGCACAAAGAATTCCAATGCACTTGTACTGTAGGTATGTGTAGAAATGGCAAATAAAATCTCTTGCCAATACTGCAAACTGGTGCTAGAAAATACTCACAATACACTTAGAATTTACTTCTTTTTATAAATAAATTGACTATCTTTGTTCTCTTGTGATTCCTCTGTTGTTCTTTCGGTGGTTAAACGTTCTTAGCATTTCAAAAGGGTTAAACGTTGAAGCTCTTTTATAATGGAAGTTTTGGTCATATGTTTTTTATTTTTTATTTATTTTTTTTTACACAGAACCCAGAGGAACAGACTACAGTTCCCTTCAGGCTGCTAAAAGTTGGATGAAGACTTATATTCCTGAATTTAATGGCAACAATCCTGTGAAAGTAGAAAGTGGCCCTAAACAACTGATACACACCAGGGTCTGTCTCTTAAGCAGAGGTGCATCTCCATCGTACACAAAGACAGGCTTGATGCGGAAGAAGAGCAACTTGCACAGGCGGTTAAACAGCGTGAGGAGGTGGGCGTTGTGGACGCTGTTGCCATCACGATCCCGCACGCCCTTAACGGCCTGGTTTAGCCAGATGCTGATATCTGTGAGTTAATACGTCAAGGATGTCAAAGACACACTAAAGCACAATGCAAAGCGTCAGAGCGTTGTACAGGATCATCTTTTACATCATGCAGTCACCATTGGTGTGTGTAGGGTGCGCTGAGCTGGACATCCAGTGCTCCACACCACAACTGTGATCAGAATGAAGCTGGTTATTGAATGAAAAAATTATATATATTTTTAAATTAGGGGACATAAGTACAGGTAGGATTTGCTGGAATTATTTAATTGATCTAACCAATCAGGTACAAATCTAAAATTGCTCAAATATCACTTTGCTGATCTTCCATGAGCACAGAAGGCACAACTTTCAGCCTCCAAACATATCACAGCTATTAAAAGGATACCAACTGCTAGGATCTTCCCCTCGAGTGTTTCCGGGTTGATGGGCTTCCCTGTGCTCTCCAGTAATTTCCACAATCCATGAACTCCCATTGTTTCCCCTCTTCAGGGCTGAGAGACTCTGAACTAACTCTTAATACTTAACCTACTGACATAAAAGCTTAAACACATAACAAATTTGGGGTCTTTTTTTTAAATTAATCTAAACAAATATTAACATAAATCTGATATATTGTTTCATATAAATATCATAACACAAAATAATTATTTATTGTAACATTGAAACATAAATACGTTTCTTTGTTTACGTAAATCAACTAGTGTCCGTACCCTTAAACGGTCCGTCAAGAAACACTTCCTGTGTGTAAAACTTTGTTTTTCTTTCTTTCTTTTTTTTATTCGAGATGCATAAATAATAATCTATAATTATCTATAAATAATATAAAAATATTTTATGCAATGATTGATATAGACATCATACACAAGAATAATTTATTGTTTAACGAATTGAGACATAAAGACGTTTCTCTGTTTACGTAAAACAACGAGTGTCCATTCCGTCAAGAAACATTTCCTGTGTGTAGAACATCAGTTCCTACAAGACCCGGCTTTTTATTGCGGTCCCGTTTAATTCGTAGGCAAAGATGCAAGTGTTATGAAATATATATTATCATATATATATATATATATATATATATATATATATATATATATATAAAGCGCTGTAATAAAGTGTTCAAATGGTGTATAGTAAAATAGAACGATAACAGGTTATTGTTAATATTTGTTTCTGAAGTGGGCGGAGATGAACAGCGTTTTGCCCGGAAGTGACTGTCTGAGAAGAAAACGAAGATTTCCGGGCAAGAGCCCTGGAAAAGATATAGCACCCTGATTAGTTATTTGAACGAAAAAGGTTTAATAGATAGAATATTTAGGGTTATTTTTTATTAGTTTATTACATTTTTTTTTTATTATTGCCAGTCATATTTTTTCCACACTCCAGTCCAGCAGGTGGCGGTAATGCACTTCTAATCTGTCTCTGCCAGCTTGTCGGAAAAAAAACCTCACAGAAGAAGAAAAAGAAAAGCAGAAGAGCTGTGAGGTACGTGGAATAAATGATCGTGTTGTTGCTGTTTATTCTGATATATAAATATAATTACATGTTATTTTTAAAAATATGTTTTGGTTTATGTTAATGATGTCTTGTTGGGGAAATCCAGCTAACTTTAGTTGTCTGAGGTTATCTCTAACCATCTCTCTCAGTCATAAAAACAGTCCTGATAAACAACAACAACAACAACACTCACTATAATAATTACAGTGTGTATACTGAGAAACACAGTTCTTGGAGTCATAAAGATGTTCATTTATTTAGATAATTTAAAGGTTGATCCAGTTATAGACAGTGTTAGATCTTTACAGGCCTAGCTGTTAGCTGTTAGCTTTGCACTGAGTCTGATCTCCAGATTAGTTCAGGACAGATTTCAGTCTTCTGGGGATTATGTGGAGTCTTTACTCTTATAACTGTGTTCTTTTATTCTGCTCAATCAAAAGTCACGGTTTGACTTGAACGGCCCTCTATAGTTCACAATTTCCAACTTATTCAAGTTGTAATCAACTTATTATTTAAGTTTTTTTTTATTTTTTTATTTTTTAGGATATATTCTTCTTTTTGTAGTTTTATTATTGCCTTAAATATACATTCAGCTCATATTTCACCTTGAAGA